>JAODKE010000051.1:17080270-17093351 GCA_026779605.1 Mormyrus hasselquistii
GACCAATACAATGGAGTATCCCATAGGAGCACTACATGACCAATACAATGGAGTATCCCATAGGAGCGCTACATGACCAATACAATGGAGTATCCCATAGGAGCACCTATCTTTGTGCGGTATGTGCTGGGATCTTTACTGTTCCCTCTTGATAAGCTGCCTCTAGGAGAATAATATAAAAGTATAAAATTAACTTTCATTCAGATGCTGGTGACATACAAATGACAAATGACACATTGTCTTCTGCACAATGGGTTCATGCAGCAGCAATAATTGAACTAGAATGAGTAACATTGTACCTGCCACATTTTTGGTCTCTCTTTGATTTTGTCTGTCATATTTCAGTATCTGTACTGATCCATAAGTTATCCATAAGTTGTTTTTATTCACCACATGAACAATAGTATTGGGACACCATTTCACCTACAGGAACTTTTATAACATCGTATTCTAATCCATAAGCATCTGTACGGAGTTGGTCCCCCCTTTGCAGCTACAGTATAATAGCTGCCACTCTTCTGGGAAGGCTGTCCACAAGATTTTGAAGTGGAGTTTGTGCTCATTCATCCAGAAGAGTGAAGAGTGATTTGTGAGGTCAGGCACTGATGTTGGACGTGAAAGCCTGGCTCGCAATCTCCATTCTAAGGTGTTAGATGGGGTTGAGGTCAGGACTCTGTGTGGGCCAATCAAATTCTTCCACACTAAACTCACCCAACTATGTCTTTATGGACCTTGCTTTTTGCACTGGGACACAGTCATGCTGGAACAGAAAAGGGCCTTCCCAAAACTGTTCCACAAAGTTGGAAGCATGGAATTGTCCAAAATGTCTAGGTATGTTGAAGCGTTAAGAATTCCCTTCACTGGAACTAAGGGGCCTAGTCCAATCTGCTGAAAAACAACCCCATAACATTATCCCTCCTCCACCAAACTTTACAGTTGGCACAATGCAATCAGGCAGATAATGTTCTGCTGGCATCAACCAAACCCAGACTCATCTATCAGACTGCCAGACAGAGAATCGTGATTCATCACTCCACAGAACTCCGTTCCCCTGCTCCAGAGTCCAGTGGCGGTGTGCTTCACACCACTGCATCCGATGCCTTGCATTGTGCTTGGAGATGTGAGGCTTGCATACAAATGCTCAACTATGGAAGCCCATTCCATGAAGCTACCGGCGCATGAATGCCAGAGGAAGTTTGGAACTGGTCAGTTGTGCACTGTGCGCCTCAGCAATCAGCAACCCTGCTCTGTAACGTTACGTAGTCTGCTACTTAATGGCTGAGTTTTTCTTGTTCCTAAATGCTTCCATTTTGCAATGATACCACTTACAGTTCAGCGTGCAATATGTAGCAGGGAAGACATTTCTGAGACTGACTTATTGCAAAGGTGGCATCGTATGACAGTACCGTGCCTGAATTCACTGAGCTCTTCAGAGTGAACCATCCTTCCACAAATGTTTGTATCTCTGACTGCAAAGTGCGTGAATTTATACACCTATGGCAATGGGTCTGAATGAAACCAAATTCAAATTCAGTGATTAAATGGTGTGTCCCAATACTTTGGTCCATATAGTGTATCTCTCCACCAACTTCTGGTTAAATACAGGATGTACAGTCATTTATCGCAGTTAATCAGTTCCAGACTCTACCGCGACAAGTGAATTTCCACGAAATAGGATTCTTTATTTATAAATTGAGTATTTTCATAGTTAGAGCACAGAAAACCTGTTCACGACCTTCTAAATGCAGTTTTTAACATTATTAGAGCCCTCTAGACATAAAATAACACCCTTTAGTCACCATTACTGTTGTGATTGCTGGACACGGAAGCAGGAACGGGGAGACGAGGAATCAGGATCGAAGGGTTTATTTGGAATCACTCCAAATGCAGGACACAGGAACATGTAACATCAAAACGTCAATGACAGACCTGGGGTTACAGACTCTGACGTGGACTTAAATACACCAGACGAATCAAACTGACAGAAAACAGTCGGTCACAATCGGGGTTGCATACAGTACATGGTTAATAATTACCCAATATATTAGACAAAATAAGAGAAAATAAGACATATTAGACATAACAAATATCATATTATGATTAAGATGCTTCCTAGTGTATCATTTTCACCATCTCGATCAATTTTTTATGAATATACAAAAAACGGCGATAGAGTGAAGCCGCGAAAGTCGTACTTTAAAATCGATACGTTTACTGACACGTTAATATAGCATAGCAGGCTGTTGTTTACAGTATCTTACTGAACTTATCAGCATGTACGATCATGAGTAGTGATTACCCATAGGTCAACCATAAGCTGCTAGGGGCCCACAGGGAGCCGACGATGAGCTTGAATGATACCTTTTACAAATCTGACCGATTGTTTGCATTTTTTTGCATGTATATTTCACTTTTCATGAACGTCATATTGTCTCAGCGAGTTGCAGAACAGAAGTGAAAATAGAATTCATCTGCCGTCGTCAAATCCCCCCCTTGCTGATGTAATCTATCTGTAAATCAGAATCAGCTTTACTTGTCAAGCGCACTGGGGCACACAAGGAATTTGCTTCCTGCTGCTTGAGACTCCCTAGTACACAGACAATAAATGACACTATACAAGAAATAAAATTTGTAATATGCACACATGGGTAACACTGTACAAGTATAAGGTGTGAGGTTTAAGGGGAGAAAATTGACAGAAGGCAGGTGACGCAGCTTAGCTGTTTATGAGGGTGATGTCCTGAGGGAAGAAGCTGCTCCTATGTCTGCTGGTCTTAGTTGCCGCAGGAAGTACATCCTTTGCTGGGCCTTTTTGAGGGTGGAGTTGATGTTGGTCTCCCATTTCAAGTCTTGGGAAATAGTTGTTCCCAGAAACTTGAAGGTCTCCACTGTTGCCACAGGGCTGTTGGATATGGTGAGAAAATAAATTTGGAGATTCTGATCTAGAACATCCACTGAGATAAGATGTAGGTCTTGCAATCCTCAAATGCATAAAAACATGGTGGGCAGAAGGATCTTCAGCCACATGGATTGATGATCACTGTAAAGTCTGCCAACAGATATGTGAGAGATGGTCCCTCTGCTCCCACTATTTATATACAGAATGCAGAATTAAATCCACACCTACTACTTTACTCTAGCCTGCTATACATAAATCTGCTGGCCAACTGTACTTGCCACAAATTTGGGTTCTCTTAGACTTTGTCAGTCACATTTCAGTGTCTGTACCAAGCCACACGGTCACTGTGCTCTCTACACAAACAGATGTCCTGTACACTGGTGCCCCAGGCAGACCTTTGGGCCACAGATATTACAGAGCACAGGCAGACCTGCTTGTCAGTGACATTATTATTACTCTAAACTGTGGCATTGTCTCAGGGTCCATGGATATGGCCAGTAGGAGGCCACGGACATCATGGAAAACTCACAGAAACCAAAGGGTAAGCTCATGAAGCCGACTGAGCCAGCGACTGTGATACCAGAGCAAGAAAGCACCAGCATTCGCTCAGCAGAACCAAACACTAGGCAAAGACCAAGGGGAGACTTAAATAGGGAGCTATACAGGTGCAACACGTAAGGACTGTAGAGGAGCCATTAAGGGGAAGGACTGGGAGAGAGCTCTGGGTACTGGGACCTCAGTAGGCATGACAGCTACATTGGCCTCAAGCATGTGGAGGCCAACTTATCCAACATCTCATTCCAAACCAAGGGTACTAAGATGGAGTTGGTATTATTGCTATAAGAGCCTCTACTCTTCTGGGAAGGCTTTCCAGTAGATGTTGGAACATTGCTGGTGGGATTTGCTGCCATTCAGGTTGGGTAGAAGTTGACCATCACCTGTTTACGGAAGATGCTCTTTAAGCATCTCAGGAAATGAAGGCCTTTTTTGGCCATGCTGTTGTATTTGTTGACCAGGAGAAGTCACTGACGACTGACACAGACTCCTAAGAATTGGAAACTCTGGGCTGCCTCCACCTTCTCACCATTCTTGATAATGCGATGAGCTAATCAGAAAGAAGTTAGATGGATGACTAATAGTTTAGGAGAAATAATCATTATACTAAGAGACAGACAACTGCAACTGACACAGAAATCAGGAACAAGAAATAGGCATTATTGTCAGTACGATCTGAGAGTTCAGTAATTTTAGCCAGAACATATGCACAAGCCTTGACTTGTAAACTAATTTAGATATAAAATTTACTAGAGGTAAATTTACTGAGCTGCTCATCAGTGTTCCCGGTAAATAGCTCCATAAATCTGTGTGGCTCTTAACTGCCATCTGCTGGTGAAACACACAAAGTATTGTATTGCCCTACAAGTTTCACTACTGATTTTTTTTCCCCATTCAGATACAGGGTGAACCTACATTGTCTGTCATTCAGATAATACCAACAAATAAAATTATACCTGTAAAATCCAGACTTTGGAAATGTGTTATTTGAAGCTTTTGAATGACTGCTTTAAGAAAAAGCACATCAAATGTTACGGAAGGGCATAGCAGAGAGCTGGACGACCCATGTTACAGCTTAGATACACACACATAAAAAAGGGCTTTATTGAAACTGAACTCCAAAAAAAAAAAAAAACAAGAAACAAAAGGAACCACAATGGGTCTAAACACAGGCAGGTAGAAAACAACTAAAACAGGACGGAGCCACACAGGAACAAACACAACAACCAAATGAGGAACAGAAAAAGGGCAGACATTAAATATACATGAGATGAGAGATAGACAAGGGACAGGTGTCGGCCATAACCAATTAACCAAACACTGAAGGCTAGCAAACAAGACAAAGGTGGATCCTGACATAAAATAGCACAGTGGGGCCTGACAATATGCAAATCTTTTGTACATCTTGGACTAATAACATCACTTTATATTTTTGCTATGATATTTGGTATGGATGCGCAGATATAAGCCAGATTGCATTTAGCTAATTACTGCGTAGCCTCACATTGGTTACAGGGTCATTAGATTCCAGCCACACAATCATTATAGGAGATTAGGAGACAAATATTCCCTAAACCTGTATATTTCAACTTCAGGAGGAAGAAACCTTGAAGAAAATGGAAAAGCAAGACTAGCTTCAAACACAGAGAGGCAGAGTTGGGGACCGAACTCCCAGTCCTGTCATGCTAATAACTTTATCATTTCAGAATTTCTGCTACCGTCATTGTTGCTAAAAGCACCTACTGCCAGGATAGGACCCCCCCGATATACATTTGCCCCCCGCCCCCCTAGCCCCCCCCCCCCCCCCCCAATATACATGCGACTTCAGCACCCACAGCCCCCTCACCCCCACTGACTCCCAGCATCCCCTTCATTCACCACTTTCACTAACATCGACATTTCCATGATTCTCACCCGCAGATCCACTACTTGTCCACTCTATTTCCCGGTGCTGCACATTCACTCAGGTTTCCACTTTTAAGCTTCGGGAACCATAGTGAAGTTCTTATGCCGCAGGTGCAGGTGAGGGGAAAGATGCACGGGAAACTACAGGACACTGGCTGGCCAAAAGAAAGTCACACATTTTCATTGGACCACCTTTAGCTTTGATTATGGTGCACATTCATCAATGCATTGTTTGAACCACTCTGTAAAGTCATCTTCAGCGCATTTCAAAGACTTTCAAAGGGTTTAAGGTCAAAACTTGTAATTGTAATGCCCACGTCACGTAGGAAAATGATTCCTCATGCTCCCTGAACCACTCTTTGACAATTCAAACCCAGTGAATCTTGGCATTCTTGTCATGGAATATGCCCATGCCAACAGGGAAGAAAAACCCACTGATGATAGATGGAGGTGTAACCTGATCATTCAGTACATTCATGTACTCAGCTGACTTCACTTTATTGCTGTGTAATGTTGCTGAGCTATAATAATGATCTAATCATTGGCTCTTAAGTACTTGATGATTTAAATTCAATTGGTTTTTTGGCCAGGCAGTCTATTATAAGGGGGTGGTGATTGGTTCAATGGGTAAGGATGCGGTGCCTGTAGGGTTATCAGCTCAGATCCTACAGTCACCAGAGTGATGTCATCTGTGGGCCCCTGAGCGAGACGCTTAATGCCAATTATGCCACGGGTTGTTTAACTCCGCTGTCTCTCAAATAACGTACATCACTTTACACCTGCTAAAAAATGATACATAATCGATAAGTAAATACGATAAGCAAGTATTAACTAAGTAATGCAATGTGAGGATGTGTAAAAAGACCACAGTATATAATGTCAATAAAGTGCAGGTTGTATATTAGCCATGTGCAGTGCAGGTCACCAGTCACTTAGCACCCTGAGGGCTGGAGTGATGGCAGCTTGAGGGATGGAGGATATGCAGCTTTGCATGACATCCAGACACTAGTCATCTCATAACAAGATTACCTCAGCTCCTTCCTGGCTGGGATACCAGCTTGTGCTTTCATGTAGCCACAGATATTTCAGAATGTGGCAACGTGTATTACTTTATTGACTTCCTGTTGGTGCTCATGTCAACTTCAAGTGCTTGGTGCTGGCTTACACTGCTGTTAACGGACAGGCATCCATCTCCATCGAATTGCTCATTGCGAGTTACGTCCTGTCTCACCCTTTCCCCAGCAAGGCAAAACTACTGGGCGGTCCCGCACAACACAAGAAGTCTCAATCTGGACCCAGGAACAGCTCTGTCCGACCACTGACCTATTCTATTTTCATTCGTGGTCCCTTGGCTGCTCTATAACATATCTTCAATGTTCATTTTATGCTTATCTTTGAATAGGTCTCTCATTAGATAAGATTTTGATCTATTTTTATTTTTTAAAATTTGTTTAGAGTTTAAGGCAATGATTGCTTTCGCATAAAAACTGTTCTTTAGGCAGTTTGTCCTGGATTTCATGGCTTTGTATCTCTTTCCTGATGGCAAGCTGAAAGAGAAATTTTTATTATTAATGAATGTTTGGATTTTAGATTTAATGTGTAGATTTTGCCCCAGTGGTAATTTGTACATGTTGCTGGTTGTTCAATGGGAGTCTAACCGAGCTGCACTTTGGCCTAGTTGGCTGTTTGACTGGCAGGTAAGCCCACGTGTGACATGTACCTGCCTCACTCATATGTTGCTTTGGACAAAAGCTTCTGCTAAATAAATAAATGTAATCACTGAGCAACCGTGAAACTGGTTGCCAAGGTGCAAAACTCATAGGTAAACAATTGAACAGTTCAATAGGTTCTTTGTCATTTGTGATGTCTGACACAGGTACAGGTGATTTGTTAACTCTCATATTTTATTTCTTGGCTAAGCCACATATAAAGAAATAATGCTGCAATCAGATTTTGTTTTTCCAGACGTTTATTGAATTCCTTTAGCTTATCAATCTGTTTCTTTTGTGTTGTTGTATTTCCTAACAGGAACCCGAAAAAATATAGAAATAAATAGAGTATATTGTAGTTATCGCTGTATGGAAATATCAAGTGGTACTACTTTGTGTTTGTTGACACAACTTATGGCAACAGCACCAATTTATCTGACAGACTATTGGTAGATAATATAGATTGTATGTGTATGTTTAGCGCAAAACACTAAACATATATGGTCAATGTAAAACTACTTTCAGTAACCGAGGATTGGCACACCAAGGACCCTGTCTTTGACTGCCACTCAGCCCACATAATTAAATGTGACCTGCTTGGCCCCCTCTGCAGGTGGTGCCACCCCTCCCTCCCCCCCAGGGCTGGCTCTTGGGTGAGGCTCTGGTCGCCTAGGGAGACCCTACCAGAGGCAATAGCCCTTAACAATACAGCTCCTAGGATCACCCCCCCCCCCTCCAATCACAATAAGGGAGCCTGGTGGAGGTGATTGGGGGCAGGGAGGTCTGGGCATCTCTGCTTAGATGCTGCCATTGCAGCTCAAAGTTTATGAGCAGCAGGAGGTGGATGGATGGATGGATGGCCAATGTAAAACAAGTGTCATGTGCAGTCTTACAAGACGTTTCATGTGGGAATATCCACAATATTGCAAACTTCTAGGTTAAACCATGCCCACTTCCAATATTAAACCTCACCCATTCCAGATACAGGTACTTTGGAAACACGGTTTACATGCTTGAAGCTGGTTTGATCTACATTATCTAATCATGCACATCTTCACTCACCACCAACTAAAGGCACTATGTTTTTGTGTCAGTTTCAATTTTCTCTCTTTCTGATATTTTCGTCTTTATTTGTTGACAGAAGTTTAACTGCATTTTGTTTTGCGTCATAGATTCATTTTTATTGTCTTGGTTTTGTCTAGGAAAAATCTTTGTAGATGAATAATTTTCACTATAGTTTTCGTCAACAAAATTTACACTGTTTCCTCTTACCATTGCCTGTGATCCTAGATGCTTATTCTGGTTAAGACAGAGTATTCCCCTCACCCGAAAGGAACAGTACACTCTTTTCCATGAATGCCAAAGCTCTACATAATTATGCAAAGTTGCTAATTCTCCTTCACAAAATCAAGCCAAATTCTTTGTCACAGGCACAGAATGTCAGAAACAATGCTTGGGGTGAGGCTCAAATAATTGCACATACAATCAGACGCAGTGTTGCGCACGCTGAACTGAACGAATCAGTTTACAAATTAAGAATGTGAACGTGAGTGACGTTCGCTCTCATGAGACCGTTTTATTACGGTTTTAAAGTTTGCTGATTACAGAACAGCAGGGCAGGTGCTTCGAGTTCGGACGCTTCTGCTGAAGGCAGTTTGTTGGAACATTTGGAATCGGTGTAGATTTAAATGGGAAAAGTCACACGTTTTTATACAAATTATACCCACCTGGTTTGAAAAAACAAGTCCGGACGTCAGCCACATCTGAATCCAGTTTGAAACAACACATAGAGTTAAAGCATCAAAATAGTTTTAGGGAATGCCTTCTTAATGATATTCATCGTAATGATAAGCGCAAATTATTAACAACTGTTTACTTTTAGTTATGTTCTTTTCCGAACACTTTAAAAGTTTGAATATTTTTAAGCAGACACCTTTTGTTTACATTTTGTGTTAACGTTGTCTGAATAAAATTTGCATATACTCTACCTCGTCTTGTCACTGTTAGCATAACATGACACAAGTGGTAAGATCGATTCTCAACCTCAAAATTGGTTTTTAATGTAACTTAATCTTTTTAATGAAACTCATGTCTATGATTGTTCAGTGGTATATATTGAAGGCGGTTCAGATAGAAAGACGTTTTGAAAATGTTAAAAAAAAAAAACGAACGAACGAACATGAACTAGTTCATTTTTATTTGAATGAACTGAACTTTGAACTAGTTCTTTTTCAGTGTGAACTGGCGACACACTGAATCAGATGTATGGTATACGTGTAGCACAGGGCAGGGTGTGACTGGGCAAGGCCCTTAAACCCCTGGCTCCCTGTCTACTGCAAGGCGCCTGCCTTGGACTGTTAGGAGGAGAAGGTAAACGTGTCAAATAAAATAAGGGAACAAGCCAGGAATAAATAAAACAGGACTTGTAAAGTGAGAAAGGCCAGGCAACAGCATCATTGTAAGGTACCTGTCAAAATCATATGATGAGACTTTCAATTGAAACAGTCAAGTTTGTATTGGAGGTCTTTGTTGGACCTTGTGGACCCACTGCCTTCACGGTGTAAGGTGGAGGTCAGTCTCACTTGCGTTCAGTAGGGGGTAGCCAACTGAGACAGAGACACAAAATAAGTGGAACAGTGATTCCACTGGAAGGACTAGGGTGCCCTGAGTTCTGAGCCATATGGAGAGATCTTCAGGTGGAGTTTGACAGTCCTCCACCGAAGACGACTGGCCTTGGGTTCCAGAAAACACGTACAATTACTGTCTTCTTGAAATGAAATTTGTGACGTGGTGGAGATCAGTTTAAAATCAGTGGAAAATAGACATAACATCTAATACTACATTAATTGTGTCATTAATATTACCCATAGGGTTAAAACTTTGAGTCTGAAATTAAAAGTAATATATCCAAGATACAAACTTAAGTGTCAGCCTGTCTGTACACGGAAAAACGTATCCATGTCAAAGCTGTGGTAAAATGTAGGCTGCGTTTTTAGATACCATGTCCCTTGTAAAATTTTAATCAGAATATCCATCAAATTTCACTCTTGTCTTGACTTCTGATGATGACAACTCATAACATTTTGATCCAGTAGGTGGGAGTAAAGCACAACCGTCGGAAAAAATAAAACAAGCATACTGATGGCACGATAATATGATGTCTATTTTTTATTGAATGTACAAAAGATAGATACAGTGGTATTATTTCAGTTCCAGTTTTTGATCATAGATGATTCTGGACATAACCCTAATTGATGCAGATTCAAATATGCTGCCTTGAGATTGTAATGTTACAGCACTGAAGAAACAAGATCTGCATATTAAGCCAGCATTTTTGTCCAAAAGTGAGGAGCAGAGAGCAGGATCAGTCAGTGTCCCTGAAGCAAGTGGTGATAAGGTGCTTATTCAAGGACGGTGAGATCACTATGTCAGCTGCAGAAACATTGATCTTCTAATCATAAGTACAAAGCTCTAATCCAGATGCACAAAAGGGGATATTTATTAAGATGATGAATCTGACATTGACTCAACTAATTTCCTCCCATACATCTCGAAGATATTATGCAGTAACACAGGTAGTCTTACACCTATCCTTTCCCTTGAATGAAATATGACATTAAGCTCCATCTGGTCCTCCAAGAGCTCCTCCAACTTGCAGGGGAAAATTTGGGGGTTGGAGGCAGGATTGGCTCTCCAGCCACCATAGAAACTTCACACAGCCCCGAGAAAGCAGACAGGACTCTTTTCTGCTCTCCGTGGGAGTAGCTCTGCTGTAGACACCCACAGGAGGGCTACATGCATGATGATGGGGAGGGAGGAAACCCTCGGGAGCCTCATTCCCAGAGGAGTCTAAACCAGTGGAGATACAGCGGGGTCAGGCCTGTTGAGGATTGGAGCTGGTGCGGCTTCTAATCCGAAGCGGCCCTTCGGGGTAGGTGAGTGAAACATCTCATCCCTTTGGTGCGATGACCATCTTCCTTTGCTGTGAGGCAGGTTTCATAAACTCTGCATTTCGGTGGTGGCACTCTAAGGTACGCAGACCCGGGAGTGGTCAGATCTCTGTAGGTGGGTACTTCTACTTTTGATCTGGTCGGTCTGATGGCTGCCATACTCAGGGAATAGCTGGTGCAGTACCAGATCGGCTTCTCCCGACAGTATTTGATGTCAATCCGTGCAACGACCATATAATGAGACTCGGGCTAAGGCACTCTCCGGGTGTCTTGTATGTTGTATCAGTGTCTGCTCCGACTGAATGATGTCCCAGTGAGGGAGACATTTATTTGCAACTTTGCTTAGTGGTTGATGGGTGTCTATGCAGTGACACTCCTCTGGTCATGGGTGACTTCAATGCGACCACTAGCACTGACAGGGCTGGCTATGAGCATTGTGTCAGTCCTCATGGGCCTGGTGACAAGGGTGAGAGTGGCTCCATGTTCCTTGACTTTGCAAAAGGTCAGAGGCTGTGGACCCCTCAATCCTGGTTCCAGCCCCCTGAGCTGCATCATTGGACTTGCTACTGCAATACTGGTGGTGCGGCGAAGGAAATCTATCAAATGCTTGCGGGAAAAAGGTTCCTACGAAACTGGTAGATCTACAGAAGTACATAACTTTGTATTGTAGATGAAACAATGCCCCCCCCCTACCCACTAAATGAAATATTGTAGTTCTCGGGTGGTGAAGAGATCATCAGGTGGACAGTAAAGTTCAGTTATTAGCAGACTGTGTTATTGCGCGATTCTTAAAAGGACAGCGTTAATGTGTTCCCGATGGGATAAAGTACTTTCCATTACAATATGCTTAGTTTATCATTTAGTGTATTGCAGTTACAAAACATTTACGTACACAACACGTCAACACTAAAATTCCACATCGGCGCATTTTTATGATTGACAATCGAATAATCGTCCCAGGCCTAGTTTCATGTCACAGTGCAGAGTGCATCCTGGATATTTAGAGCAGTTGCAGCACACGGGTTGATGGCAACTCCAGTCTGTCCCGGAAACTGAGAGGACGGCTGCTAGGGCTCTGAAGGCAGATAAGGGTGTCATTAATTTGAGAGAAATACAGGTCATTTTACAGAGCACATTTTAAAGTTGTAATTATGATCTCATAATCGCAACAGGAATATGTCTCCTAGTGACATCATCAAAAGAAGATACTCTACATGTTAGATATTCCATGGTCACTTGCAAGTAGGATTATCACAAAGTGGAAGCATTTAGGGATACCAGAAATTCAAACATGAAGTGGCAGACCATGAAAAGTAACACAGTGGGGCCGTCAAGTGCTGAGGCAAGCAGTGCATAAATCAGTGATGTACTGTTGTGGCCATGCAGTGGCATGCAAGCCTCACATCAGCATGTGCAATGCCAAGGCTCAGATGGAGTAGTGTAAGGCACGCCGCCACTGAACTTTGGAGCAGAGGAAATGGATTCTGTGGAGTGACAAATCAAACTTCTCTGCTAGGCGGTCTGATGGACGAGTCTGGGCATGGCGGATGAAAGGAAAATGTTACCTGCCTAACTCCATTGTGCCAACTGCAAAGTTTGGTGAAGGAGGGATGATGGCATATGGTTGTTTTCCAGGGGTTGGGCTAGACCCTTTAGCTCCAGGCTAGGGGTCACGTGAACTTGGCTTGACTAATTTTTTTTTTTCTTTTGAAGGAAGATTTGCATCCGGCTAAACTACCTGAACCTAATGATGCCCATGCGACACATCAAAACATCTTGGACAGTTCCATGCTTCCAACTTTGTGGGAACAGTTTGGTGAAGGCCCTTTTCTGTTCCAGCATGACTATGCCCCAGTGCAAAAAGCAAGGTCCATGAAGACATGGTTGGGTGAGTTTGGTGTGGAAGAACTTGACTGGCCCACATACGCCATGTTCCAAATTATTATGCAAATCGTATTTAAGTGTCATAAAGTTTAAATATTTTGCTTTTCAATTAAACTCGTGTATGGTATTGTGTCTCAGGGCTCTTTGGATCACTCAAATCAATCTTGGACACCTGTGAT
>JAODKE010000051.1:17094593-17107318 GCA_026779605.1 Mormyrus hasselquistii
AACAGTGCATTTTAAGTTTTTTATTTTTGAAAAACATACTGTTATCATTGGGAGGTTTGTTCAGTAACATTCAAATTCATTCAAATGTATAATACATCATAAAAACTGAGGGCATGGATACCATGGCACCTTACAAAATTGGGTGGGGGGGGCGGGGCACAAGGTATTATTTTCTCTGGGAACCCAGAATTTCCAGTTATGCCCCTTTGTGTAGTTATCGCAGAAATTACGTCACAATGTGTTTTAGCTTGACTTCCTCACTGAATCATACTTTGCTTTCTTGTCTGTGTTGATACGTGGGTTTAAACAAGAGTCCATTAGCTATTAATAATTTTAAAAGTATATAGTTCGACGCTGAATTTGATAAAGACTGATGTCTGAATTTCAGCAAATAAAACTCATGTTAGCATTTTCACTTTGACTCTCTCAGTTTTTGAGCAACGCTATGAAATTAAATCCCATTTAGCTGATAAAGAGCATTCAGGCTGATAAACAGAGAGGACGCACATACCCAAGGGCAGCACGTAGCGCAGTGCATAACATCCATGCAGCCCAAAGATGCGGAAATTATTTCAAGGGCTTTTAAAACAAACAAACTGATGTTAGAGATGCTGAGAGAGCCGATGAGGGGCACAGCACACACTGCAAGCCAGTTTGCCAGTGATCTCACAAATCTACATGTTCCTAGTTTCACATTGAACAGCCAAAAAATGCTAACAATGAAAGCAAAGTGATTTTTTTTTAAATTGCATGATTAGAGAAGAGGTATGACATGCTGGCAGAAAAGTATTGAATCAGGACAGAACTAAATACTGATTCTGTGTCCATTTCAACATCATTGCATGTATTAAAGAGACAATTTAATAAAAACTCAATCTACAGTATGACAAGGAGGAGGTCATAAGAATTCAACGAAGAATGACATTGTCCTTTTGGTCTATAAATGAAAATCACTATCAGTTTCAGATCAAAATTTCAGTTATGTACATGAGTCCATAAGAAGTGGTGCCTTGTAGGTGGGTTAGACTCAGCTTACACTCAGGACAGGTAGCTTACGCTCAGGGCAGTCAGCTTGCACTCTGGACACTCAGCTTACACTCGGGGCACTCAGCTTACACTCGAGGCAGTCATCTTACACTCGGGGCAGTCAGCTTACATTGAATGAACAGGAACTGTGACGTGATATGTAACCCTCTCCTGTGCAATTCAATCAGTACTCCAGCAATCATCCAGTACTACTGAAGAAACATGTACAGAAAGGAAACTTATGGGAGCAACTAAAATGTTTTAACATGAGATTTAGGGAAGAAGGTGTTCTCTCTGGGCTGTACAGAACCAGGGTACAATCCTCTGTATGCATGAAGCCTTCAAGTGCGATACTATTTTTAGCGGGAAACTACGTCCCCAGTAAATTTCCATTTCCTGAACTGGCACAAAAGCAAATATTCAAAATTGCTGTTGCTCTTTCTTATCAGTCACCTACCCACAAACAGCACGTTTTTGTGCTCATAGCAGCCTTTCTCTGGCTCTCCTCAGCCCAGCGTGCCTGTGTCTGTGGCCTCACCAGCCTCCATTCAGATGTGGCCACGGGGATCAAATCAGAACACATACATGTTTAATTATCTTCTAAAAGAATCATGTTTTCTAAATATGATCTTCTTACATTTCATCATTTGTTGGACCTAGGCCCAATATTTAGTTTCTAACACAGGAAACATGCAAGCATCAACCTGCAACTTCTGTTTTCACTCCAGGCTACACAGCAAAGTAATTACTGTTCCTAAAGCTCTTTGTATTCGTAAATCAAAGACCTCACATTCATATGTGTATGGGTACTTAACAACAACAACAGCAACAATATTTTAATTATTATTAATTGTAACATGCCCAGAGCAGGAGTGGGATGCTGACCTCTGACCCAGAATGTGTCGGGCGCTCACACTGTCCTCTGTTCTTCCGTGCCACCATCAAACCAACATCACACAACAAACTCCATACGCCTAGAGCAGGCGTGGGATGCTGACCCCTGACCCTGAATGTGTCGGGCGCTCACACTGTCCTCTGTGCTTCCATGCCGCCATCAAATTAAAATCAAAGTTATCAACCCTAGAAACAGTGCACTACGTATTAATTACGGCTTTGTTATGGGTGGGGGCTCCACTGTATCTCTGTCAGAAAGATCAAGCAATGAACATTTTCAAGGAACAATTTATCAAAATGGTGACTGGCACTGCAAAGCCTGATGGATCAGTGACCATTTAGCTTACAAAGAGGCAGGTACCAGCGCCAAGAAAGTGCTTCACCAAAAAAATGTTCTGGGTTTTAGCCATCTAAGAACACCCCCAGCACTGCCGCCGTTCAGCACCACTGAACAATGCACTGAAAATGGATTCTATCTATTCTAACATGTGGTAGATACAGACAGCTAAAATGCTAAATCAAGTCAGTCAGCACAAGAAATGTGTTAATAAATGCGTTGGCTTTGAAAAGCTAAAGTAGGATCAATGTGACTCATTATAGGTAAGTGAATGTGAATGTGACTTTATGAATGTGATTCATAAAAGGTAAAGTGAGTAGGGAGCCTACTTGGGGGAATAAACCAATGATTCAAAGAGCAAAGTCACGAGTTTAAGTGGCTTAAATGAATCTTTCTTGCTTTCCAGGAGAAATCCTGGAGAACGCCAAAGAACTGCCAGTTCATGGGACTCTTTGAAAGTGCTCACTCATGTCCAACACAGCAAAGACTGATGAGTTTGGAGAGGACTAAGCATTTTACAGTGAAGGCTGATGAGCTTGCCAAGGACTAAGAATATTACAGTGAAGTCCAATGAGCTTGCTGAGGACTAAGAATATTACAGCGAAGGCTGATGAGTTTGGCGAGGACTAAACATATTACAGCAAAGGCCGATGAGCTTGCAGAGGACTAAACATATTACAGTGAAGGCTAATGAGTTCTGTGAGGACTAAACATATTACAGTGAAGGCTGATGAGCTCGCCGAGGACTAAGCATATTACAGTGAAGGCTGATGAGCTTGCCGAGGACTAAGAATATTACAGTGAAGGCTGATGAGCTCGCCGAAGACTAAGCATATTACAGTGAAGGCCGATAAGCTCGTCGAGGACTAAGAATATTACAGTGAAGGCTGATGAGCTCGTCGAAGACTAAGAATATTACAGTGAAGGCTGATGAGCTCGTCGAGGACTAAGAATATTACAGTGAAGGCTGATGAGCTCGCCGAAGACTAAGCATATTACAGTGAAGGCTGATGAGCTTGCCGAGGACTATGAATATTACAGTGAAGTCCAATGAGCTTGCTGAGGACTAAGAATATTACAGCGAAGGCTGATGTGATCACCAAGGACTAAGCATATTACAGCGAAGGCCGATGAGCTCGCAGAGGAATAAAAATATTACTTGGATGAGTCACCAGGCCCAGATGGATCCACCCTAGAATACTGGAAACTGTTGGGAATAAGAGGCAAGGAATCCTGAACAGGTGCACTACTCAGTGGCCAGAAGCGTAACCGCTACTGTAACTGATATGCGATCTCTGAGGCACCTGGACTCAGGTCAGCATTACAAAACCGTGATCTCAACCATCCATTCTGGGCATCACACATAAAATCACCTTCCATGTTTTCACCATACAGTAATTTATGAAAAAGGTCAATGTTTGATTGAACTCTATGTACATCCATACCTTTGCATACAAAGGTTCAATATACAGCTGTTCAAACAGGTTAAGGATGCTTGGAATAAATGCATATGAAGTTTACCTGCTAAACTGTCTCATTTTTTTTCATGGTCATTATTGGTTACACTAGTTTTTATTTTTTTGGTTTTGTGCTTTGAATATTGTTTTACTATTTACAGATCTCTATCTCGGGAGTGAATTAAGTGTGTTGGAGCACAGGATTATAAACAAAACGACAAAGTATGGAACATGAAGTTTTGTATGGATTCTGCTATGGAACAACATTGCAGGTCCACTTCAGCAAGTGTATTTTTATTATTGAAAAATGTGTTTGCAAAATGGCGTCAAAGAGAACATTGAACATGGAGGAGGATGAAATGGGGGAGACGTAGTTAGCCGAACAGCGAGGAGCAGAGGGTGTTTGAACTGCTTTCCCGGTGATAGCAAAAGTCCTTAATATTTTATAAATTCCAGTTGGCATGTTTACAACACTCACTGTATTGCCAGTAAAAATAATACCCACTGCCATTCTACAGATAGCATAATATAGCTCCATGAACCTGTGTATACAGCTCACTATATATACGACTCTACCATCTGTACATACTTTTAAATACATTTAAAGGAAGGTAAGTAACCAACAAAACGAGGTAATTTGATGTTGGGAAAATAAAACAATGTCTTTGTGAGTAGCCTGTTTGCTCACACTTCCAGGGGTGGGTGTTTGCATATATACCTTTGTTTCCGCTGGGTCAGAAGCCAGGCAGATAGACTAATTGATGTAAATATCCCATTGTGTGCGTGTGCACGTGTGTGTGTTTGCCTATGTGCGTGCCCTGTGATGGACTGGCATCCTGTCCAGGATGTCCTGCTGCCTGTTTGTCTATACCATACAGTAATTTATGAAAAAGGTCAATGTTAGATTCAATGTCAATGTTAGATTTCGTCTCCTCTTCTAAGTGCATCCATACCTTTGCATACAAATGTTCAGTAAATCGACATTCACTACGGAGATTTCGCTTGAAGAACTTTTGTACCATACCTTCTGCTGTATAAACTCCACCCCTGATTATATGAGTCTTTTGCTCCTTAAATGTTGCAAATACAGACAGAAACATCCCAAACCACGGAAAACATTTTAACGTGTTTATACAAACAGATGTTCAAATAGGCTGCCTGCCCCTCTTGACTTAATGGACAAATTAGGCTCAGCAATACCAGGTACCCAATACCAGGAAGTACCATCAGGAGCCATGTGGAATGCCGGCTTTGCAATGACAGCTTTGTGATTAGACTTACCTGCCAAGTAGCGATGATTAGGGGGCAGCTTGTGGCTGTGATCAGAAGGTTGCCTGGTTATGCCTGACCCCAGCACATCTGAGGGCCCTTGAGCAAGGACCTTAACCCCCAGCCCCCTAGGCACTGCTATGAGCAGCTGCCCTGCACAACTGGGGGAGGCAGAGAATTTTCCCATGAGGATCAATAATAATAATAATTATTATTATTATTGGAACTACATGCACATCTTGGATCATTGGCATTGTCCCTCCCAAGCTGGAGCTAGTTGAAAATGAATTGGAGGGAACAGCTGAAGCTTCACAACTCTTTAACAAGAGCATCACTATGTTCCACACACACTGACAGATCAACAAACTCCAGGAAATACGTGCAATCCAAACCGCGTCGCATGATAGCGACTCTCTGAGCTCAATTTCAGCAGAGCCATTTACCAGCATAAACCAAGTGTTTTACGCAACGAGCACCAGGTGAATTATGTAATTAGAATTAAAATGAAAATTAAATTTAAAAAACCTATAAAATATCTCTCAGGGTGAGCTAGAAACCTAGGGGGGGATGATTGATGACCAGCTACCCTCTATTGACTCTCAGTCTCTAGATGATCTTTGTAAAATATCTTGAAGATCAGAGCTGATCTATTCTACCCGACATCCAGGCATGTTTCATCTCAAGAGCAGATGACTGCTGCTCTCTTCTGACAGGGCTTCTAGTGTGCGCTGTGAAATTACTGCAGGTGATTCAAAATGCACCAGCCTGTCCGTTGCACCACATAGCAGAATTCCCTGCACCTCCGCTGCATCTCCATCATGAGCATCACCACTGACACTTTCACTAAGTTCACGCTCTTGGTGCTTTCAGCGCTGAGAAGGGAATCCCGCTGAGTTGGCATCTACGTTCCATCTCACCCTCTGTGGTTGACAAGCCAGCATTGCCTGGAAATCCCACCACCATTGGAAAACATGTCTCACTTTAGAATCTGAAGCTTGGGCGTTAATGGTACATGAAATTCCTCTAGCGGAAGGTCTCTGATGACCTTGAAGAAACTTAAGATCCATCTCTACTTCAGCCTACTGATCTTCCCTGATCTTTCTCTTCATTGACTGTTCCATTGCTATCATCTCACTTGGCCACAATGGATGCTCATTTCTTGTATTCTGCCTTTATCTAGTAGTAGCCATGTCATGTCATTTTAACTTGCTTGGTATTTCTGATGCTGTTTTGTGTAGCTCCCTATCACTCGCACCTGTTAGCAGACACTAATTAGTAGCTTGGCCAGGCAGCACTTGTGTGTAAGTTTGACAAGGTATGTACTTGTCATTTAATATCTGCCTTGTACATCGCTCTGGAAAAGTGGCTGCTGAATGAACGAAGTGACCAGCACGGTGGAGAATAGGAGCATGTTTGACTGTGTTTGTGGAATTTTGTTGCGACAATTTAATGGTCTCTTGATGACGGCAAGGACAGCCTCTCCCCAGGTTATGATGGGCTTACATTCCAATAAAACCTATCGTAAGGTGAAAATGCATTTTAATACGGTACACCTAACCTAACAAACACCATAGCCTAGCCCAGCCTACCATAAGAACATGCTTAGGACACTTACATTATCCTGTAGTTGGGCAAAATCATCAACACAAATGCAGAATATCTCACGTAATTTATTGAATAATGTACTGAAAGTGAAAATCATGTACCCTTCGTAAAGTCGAAATATTTTAACACGGACCATCGTAACCCGGTGATCATTTATATATATCTGTAATAACATCATAACACATATACTTTAACATATTTTACTAGGCCAGCAATATGTATCTAACAGCAAGCAGAAAAAAGTCAATTGCTGAAGCTGTTAACAGACATTACAGTAACTGAAGTGTTGATATTAAACTTTTTACTTTTGTTGTGATTTCACCTTATCATTAATCAGAACACAAAATATACTAAATTTATATCACGAATGAACCTAGGAATAATGCATTAACATCAGATTGTGGGATTTGTTTTATATACAGTTTGGATCTTGAGAGAATATGGTACCAATTAGTAGGGGACTAAAATGGTGCATTAGTGTTTAAAGGAGTCACATAGCAGGATGGATAGGAAAGACTCGACAAGGCATGTAAGAGAGTGGTAAGGCAGCATCTTAATGATGCAGGTGTCAGAGTTAAATATGATTTGGCCCGGTTATGAAACCTTTATGTCTAGTTCACAAATATTATACGCTGGGAGAGGTTCTTGTCTATTGTGATGCTAATGAATTTAAAATGAACGTGAAACGAATTATTAATTTCAAATTAATTGAATTGAAGAAAGAAACAAAACAATGGAAAGGTAAACAAATCTGTTGAACTAAGTGTACATCAATCAGTTATAATTATGCATGTACCATGAAGACACCTAACTACTGTTGTTGTGCACTAAAGCTAGTTACACCTGTCTAAATTAACAAAAAGTTAATTATATTCCAGAACAAACAACCCATTAAAAAGTAAAATAACTACACAAGTGCGAACAATAAAATAGCATAAATTATCCCACTATGACAGTTGTTTCAAGAGAAGTTATTCATGATTTGAGTGATATTATAAGAGCATAAGAGAGTTACAAATGAGAGGCCATTTGGCCAAAGAAATCTAAGGTTTTAGTTTGCACTACACTTCCAGCAATTCTATATTCTAACCACATGCTGTGTAAAGAAGACCTTTCTCAAATCCAGTTTAAAATGTTCTCCTGCTAATTTCCACTTTCGGCCACCAGTTCTAGTATTTAAACTAATATTGAAACAACCATTTGGCTGAACAGCATCCAGACCTGTTAGAATCTTATATACCTGGATCATGTCCCCCCCTTAGTCTCCTTTACTCAAGGCTGAACAGATTCAGCTCAGCTAACCTCATAAGACATTCCTCTAAGACCAGGAATCATTCTTGTAGCCCTATGTTGAACCCTTTCTAAGGCAGCAATGTCCTTCTTAAGGTATGGTAACTAAACCTGCACGCAATTTTCTAGGTGGGGTCTTACCAAGGAATTGTATAATTGTAGCATCACCTCCCTTGACTTAAACTCCACACACCTAGAGATATAACCCAACATCCTATTGGCCTTTTTAATTGCTTCCCCCCACTGGCGAGAATGGGACATGGAAACATCAACATACACACCAAGGTCTTTCTCATAATCAACTAGCTTTATTTCAGTGGAACCCATAAAATATCTGTACTTTATCTTTCTGCCACCTGCATGGATTACCTTACATTTATTTACGTTAAATTTCATCAGGTATCAACCCAATCACTAATTAAAGCAAGATCCTGTTGTAGCCTCTGTGCTGCTAGTTCAGTATCTGCTACATCACCCACCTTGGTGTCGTCTGCAGATTTAAGCAGTTTACTGTATATATCATTTATGCAAATTAGCAATACTAGTGGCCCTAAAATTGACCCCTGCGGTACCCCACTATGAACACAGGCCCACTGTGACATTGTGCCTCTAATAACTACTTCACTATTTCTGCAAATTATTTTTGTTTGAGCTTAGTTACATTAGAGTTAACTGGTGAAAGACAATTGAATTATTGGAAGCCATAACATTTAATCAATGGAATAGAAAACATTTTGAAGCTTTTAAGCATGGATGAATTACTCCTCCCTCTCAATGCTAGCAATTATTGCATAATGTAGCATTAACTAAATTTAATTACATTTTATATGAGCAAAGATGATCTACCAGAAATGTATGTTTGTATAAAATCATTTGAATAATATTTGAGTATATCTTACAATCTCTACCCTGAGGTTGTGTGTGTGGGACTAGCTTGTTCACTCAGTGCCTCCGCAGCTTTTTACAAGCAGGCTGTGCTTCCTGTGCTCTCTGTCACCCTACATTGTCACTGAGTGTGTGATGGGTCAGCGTGCGATGCCCTGTCACCTGTGCTTCCTGTGCTGTGTCACCTTGCATTACGATTCTGTGTGTGACGGGTCAGCGTGCGATGCCCCATCACCAGTGCTTAGTGGGCTCTCTTGATAAATCAAATCATATAAAAGATGGATGCTTGTAGATCTAGTAATATTTATTACCACTGTAATTTGATTTACTACAGGAAATTTTACATTGAGGAAAATCAAAACGTAGATTGTAGTCCATGCATTTACGTATTTCCATCCATTTTAATTGCTATTTTAATCAATCCACTGTTTCCCCTCCATAGTTGACTTAAGGACAAGGAAGCCTGTAGTAAACGCTGAGCCGGCAATTACCCCGAATAACACCTGGTCGCTCCCATAGCAACGTGAAAAAGCAGTTTGAGCGTGTAAAATGTCACATTTTCAACCTTGTGTGCGCTGGCACAAGGTTATGTAACTGTGTTTTCTTTTTTCCTTCCACCCACGTCTGCTTAAAGTCTTCGACAAATTAGCAATCACCTGCCTTAAACAAAGATATGTGAAATTAATGCAAGATCTAATGGTGGAAGCGCCACACCTATTTTTGGCCCATATGAAGCACAAGTTGCCAGGCACATTCTCAATTGGCTGACAGCTGTTTGACCTTGGCATATTCTATGATTCATGATAATGGCTTTTCTGTGTAGTCTCATGTGCTGATCTGTGGAACCTCACTTGTGTGACCAATTGAATTTAAGTTCCGGTTTATTTTGGTTTTAGAACATCCATCTGGAGTATCCAGTGATAAATTTCAAATTTAATGTTTTAAAAACTAGATTCTAGATTAATTCTAGATAAACTAGATTTATTGATCCAATATGAATATTTTAGTGCTTAAAATAATTTGTAATCCTCAAGACTGGTAACAATACATTAGATCAATAAAGACTGAACAGTCAGTCACATGAAAAATACATTTTTTGACAACAACCCATGATTTAAAATGTCGGAAGAAAAAACGGTCAGGAAATTCCAGCACACTAATTTCAGTGTGCCCTCAGATACGATGTCAGATCCTCCAAGATGCCGCAGTCTCAGTAATATCATTTCACTCTGGAAAGGAAACACTCCTCTACTTTTATATTTCTGTAGCTCAGTCAGACCATTGAAAGCAACTACATAACAATTATACAGGAAGAATTATGGCTATGATTGAGCACCATGAGTTACGTTACAGTGGTGGATCAATCAGATGTCATTACAATGAACATCTTCTCAAATGAACAAACGGCAGAGTGCAGCTTATCAGCATGCTGTGGGGTGGACCACATGAAGGTCACATGATCCGGCTCCTTGTCCACACCCTGGGCAAAGCATGCCAACTTTGTGCTGATTGGTCCAAGATTAGAAGCTCAGAAGAATTTAAGGCCGGCTGCCCAAACCCATATCATACCAAATGGCCAACTCAGGTAAGTGGCTTCTGACCATTTTCTGCATTGAGTTCTTTACTTTTTTGCTTTTTTATCAATTGTAGGAAGGTGAAAAAATCAGTTGTCTGAAGCATATAGAGTAATTTGCAAAAATCAAATGTTTTAAGTTATTTAAGCAGGTAGATAGAATACATTTGTTCAAAATTTCAATTTAACATTAACATATGCAACATATGAAAATGGACAGGAACACAATAAGAACAGGCCGAACAAAGCGTGTAAGAGAGCAGTAAGGATGATTCTGAAGTCTCTGGTATCATGTTGGACGGCTCAGGGTCACACCTTTACTGCTTATATTTATATTTATTTATATTTATACTTATGTCACCTGCACTTTAAATACAGAGTTCTGTCATCATAAGCACATGTAAAGTTTTTAACCTGAAGTTTATTTCCTGTATTGGTACTTCCGTATTTCTCTTACACATACATTTTAGTTATTGTAACTTTTTAGTTTATTCTAAAATTTTTACTTTTTGACTTATTCTTAATTATATTTTTGATTTGATTTGCATAGACTGAGGGTCATTCAGGATACATTTCACTACATGTATGTGACGAATAAAGTATCTTGTATCTCGTGTCCCCATCCATTCCACGTCTTTTTAAAATTTCACAGCCAACTCATTTAATGAGTTAAATAGGATAAGTTAGATAGGATTTACCCAAACATAACATGCTAGTGGTTGAGGCAACAAATATGCAAACACCGGTGATTTTCAGACTTTGAAACTTTGACAGACACAAAACCAGTTTAACACCAACAGAAAGAAAATTTAAGCACCATTTTGCCGTCTTATAACTTTTGCCCGCTACGGTATGTGTATGTAAGTGAATGAAAGGAGTCTTTCTTTGACGCAAGGTTTCGCATTATTCTACATCTGTCCAGATTAGCTGCATCTTCTGTGTTGTTGTACTAGATGATGCCCTAAACGTAAGTGTGACCTGGGCCTATTTTTTTTGTTAATCTGGAAGACTGACTGTACTGTATGATTTCAGCCATGGGGATCAGAGGTTTACTCTCCTGCTGTGCAGCACTGCTTCTGTGTGGTAAGTACTGAAGGACAGTGACTTTTCATCAAAATCATATTTTTTAGTATCATGGTTATTAACATCAGATTATCTTGTAACCAGTCACAATAACCTGAATGTGAGAGAGGCGCCCAGCAAGTGCAGCACACCAGGGATTCAGCGACGTAGCAAAACAAATCAGTATCACAGAAACATACAAGTGCTTAACAGTAGCTTAGTCATCCCTAAAACTCCCATGCTGTGCTTCTAAGTCAGTACACAACATTTATGTCCAGTAGAAGACTATGGTGTTTCTTTAAAGTTTGTGTAGATGTATATGGGCACCATAAGTGTAAATTCTATATGATAGTAATGTACCCAGTAAACTGGGAATTAATCAGACACCCCAAAACATTCACTCATTGTAATCGGTTGTATTTCATGGTAAAGTGGCTTAAGAATAATCTAAATTAATTAAATGTGATTCAATCAAATAATTGTTGACTTCAATCAGGTATAAATAAAAAACAAAAAAAAAACGATTATTAAATGGTTGTATATTATTAAATAACTAATTTCCATGTAAAGCTGCTGAATAGGCCAGGGCATGCAAAAGAGGTGTAAATTAGGGCTGCCGATATCGATTGTATGAATAATGGAGTAAAATACTGATTAATCTGACGATTCATCTGAGGAGTAATATAATATAATATGGGGTGAGGCAGGAATCAACCATACATTCACTGCAGGATGCACACTCACTGATACATGGTCAGGCACTGCAGCTCAGTTAAGCGGCAAGTTTTTGGACAGTGGAGGGAAATCGGAGGACCCACTAAAAATCAACGCACAAACAGCAAACAAGCAAACTCCACACACAACACAGTGGCGGTGTGCCGTCCCGATAGGCCGTCCCGATAGGCCGTCCTGATAGACCCGCACAAACGCACGATGTTAATATCTGACAGGCCATTGCATTTTCATTGACTTTTAACGTGAAGTGCTTCCACATAAATTATGTTTCCTTAATTTGGATCCTCAAACCCTCTGCACCATCCTTCAGCCATGTTGGAGAGTAATCGAGAAGGAAAATTTTAACTGCGTTTTTAAATAATCAAGTTCAATCAAGTAAATGGCACAGCTCTGGTGTAAATCTGTTCCAACTGTCTTTCATGCTTGTAGGGTTCTGCTCTGCGAGACGTGACGAACCTGTGTCGAAAGTTGGTGCCTGTTGGGCTATGGGTGACCCACACTATCGTACCTTTGATGGACAATACTTCAACTTCATGGGGAACTGCACCTACATTATGGCCAAGAACTGCCATGTTGATGACAACCACCCCAG
>JAODKE010000051.1:17123614-17141486 GCA_026779605.1 Mormyrus hasselquistii
GAAATTGGATAACAGTCCCTGATTCCATTAACAACCTGACACTGTTCCCCATTCTGGCAGTTGGTTTCCTTACATGTGATTTTTCCACCAGCATTGCAAGTGCATTGGTTGTTGCAGCTGCCATCTCCCCAGAAGGTGGTTCCCGCTTGTACGTAGCGACCCTTGTACCAGCAGCCACATTCGGAGGGAAGCACACACTTGTTCCCACTCCGTACATAACCTGCATTGCAAGCACAGGTCTCCACACAGTCACCCCTGCACAAGGAGGACAAATTGGGTTCTCCACATGTAGCAGGGCAGGGGTTTCCACACAGCTCGTAGTGACTGTTCTCTGGGCACTTGGGCTCAGCTGAGAAGAACAAACAAAAAACAAAAAGAACATACTCAGCCCCTGTTACTTTACAATGATCGGATTGTAGATGAATTGGAGAGGAATCATTTCAGATCCTGAGAATAAAAAAGACTCCCATGGCAACAGAATACTGCCTGAAACTAGTTGAGTCCTTTGCACCTGTGTATTCCTACTTCAGAGACCTGTATACTGTATGCTCCTGTATTATATACATTAATTTTACTGGTTACTTACGGCAGCCAGCCAGTCCCCTCCAGTTGAAAACCTTGATTCCAGCTCGCTGGCAGGTGTCGGTGTACACCTGCAGGGTGTTGCACAGGTACTTCTTCACTCCCTTGCCCATGCAAAAATCATAAAGACACATCTCTTTGTAGAACTTGGGCTCAATGATGGCTTTGCAGCTTCTGAAGGGCCCATCCATGATCTTAGTAAGGAGATCACAAAAAATCTCTGCCTCCCATTTTTTGATCCCGCTGCTCTTGCAGTTCTCACACTGAGCTGAGCACTCATCTTGGCAGGAAGCATCACCTGGTCCCGCTGGAACCTTCCAGCTCTTGCCCAGAGCCACTATGCTGCCAGCTTCAGTGCCACTTGGAGTGGTGAGGTCATCATCTAGGTTGCCGTTGAAGTTCCCACAAAGACCGCACACTTTGCCGGCATAGCTGACATTCACAGTAATCAAGATGTACTCCTCCCAGTCATACTGAACCGTCAAGCCAAAGTCTGCCTCTAGGATTACAGACATGCCACTCTGGTACATGTTGACTGTGCTGCTTCCATTTTGTATAGTGACTGGGAGACTCCCGATCTCATCATAAATCTACAAAATTGAATCACAGTATAAGTAATATGCACCTGCATATTTGCATAATAACAAGAAAGATGTAACTGTTCTATGTTCCTAAAGCTAGATTTGGTAGCCAGTGATGGCCCACTGAGACCCCTTTCTTCAACCGCCACCCAATCCACCTTGCGCTGACCCCCATGGCCCCCCTGCAGGTGGTGAGCCCACAGAGGGTGGACCCACGTATTTGATTCGGACTATGCCCAACCGGGCCCTATGGGTAGGGATCCAGCTACCAGGGTCTCACTAATGAGCTCCAGTCCTGGTCTGACTCCAGGATGGGGCACCGGTCTCCCCAATTCAGGGAGGGTCACATGATCGTTTATGTTGCTTTTCATTGTGAATGACACTTTATCTGGCCACTCACCTTGGACCAATTTTCCTTTGTGGACCCTGCCAGGAGCAATAGCCCTTGACAACATACTTCCTAGGATCATAAAGGCACACAAACCCCTCCACCATGATAAGTTGGTGATGAAGGATGGGTTAAGTGAGGCAAGAAAGGACCAGGATATCAATAGGCAGATGGGTGCAATGTCTGCAGTAATGTAGGGTCATCACTGTTCGGTTCTGGTAAAGAGGGAGCTGAACCAGAAGGCAAAGCTATCGATTTCGTGGTCGATCTACGGTTCTACTGTCACGAGCTTTGGGTAGTGAGTTGAAAAACGAGATCACAAATACAAGCAGCAGAAATGAGTTTGCTCTGCAGGGTGTCTGGACCCAGCCTTAGAGACAGGGTGAGGAGGTCAAACATTCAGAAGGAGCTGCTGCTCCTCCACATCAAAAGGAGCCAGTTGAGGTGGTTCGGGCAACTATCTAGGATGCCAACCGGGAGGAGACCCGGGGCAGACCCAGGACCTGTTGGAGAGATTATGTCTCTTGGCTGGCCTGGGAATGCCTTGGTATTCCCCCGGAGGAGCTGGAGGAGGTGGATAGTGAGAGGGAGGTCTGGGTATTGCTACTTAGACTGCTGCCCCCACGACCCGACCCCAGATAAGAGGTGGAAAATGAATGAACGAATGAATGAATATATAACTGTTAAATGTGTCATTTCTCTGCATTCAGATTAAGATCTAACATTCAAATTAATAGTCAGTCTTATGGCTTTAAGCCAAAACTCATGAAAATATCACTGCATAGATAATGCATTAAAACTCTATTGACAAAATTATATTTTATGACACATTTCAGAGTGATAGTATGAATCATGTTTGCTTACCCTGACAAGCCCAAACTCTCCGCGTACAATGGATATGACAATATCATAGATTTTGATGGTGACAGCACCCACTGAGGTGACCTGCAACCCAGCAAGATTTTCATTCTTGGTCTCCACTTGAAAGCTGGGGTGGTTGTCATCAACATGGCAGTTCTTGGCCATAATGTAGGTGCAGTTCCCCATGAAGTTGAAGTATTGTCCGTCAAAGGTACGATAGTGTGGGTCACCCATAGCCCAACAGGCACCAGCTTTCGACACAGGTTCGGCACTTCCTGTAGAGCAGAACCCTACAAACATGAAAGACGGTTAAGAACATAAGAAATTTACAAACGAGAGGAGGCCATTTGGTCCATCAAGCTCGTTTGGGGAGAACTTAACTAATAGCTCAAAGTTGTTAAAATCATATCTAGTTCTGATTTAAAGGAACCCAGGGTTTTAGCTTCCGCTACACTAGCAGGAAGACTATTCCATACTGTAACTAGAAGTGCTTCCTCAAATTCGTTTTAAAATGTTCTCCCGTTAATTTCCACGAGTTCTAGTATTTAAACTAATACTGAAATAGCCATTTGGCTGAACAGCATCCAGAAATGTTAGAATCTTATATACCTGGATCATGTCCCCCCTTAGTCTCCTTTGCTTGAGGCTAAACAAATTCAGCTCAGCTAACCTCTCCCCATAAGACATTCCTCTAAGACCAGGAATCATTCTTGTAGCCCTACGTTGCACCATTCCTAAGGCAGCAATGTCCTTCTTAAGGTATGATGACCAAACCCGCACACAATATTCTAGGTGGGGTCTTACCAAGTTTTCTGGTTATAACAGATTTACACCTCTGTTGGTGGAAACCTGCACAACCTTAGAGGTTTCAGGCAGCAGCGTCTGCCACTGTGCCACCTGTGATTAATCCCTTTCACCAAAAGCATGATATTAAATGTGTTTTTTGTGCAAACTTCTAAGAATGAAGAAATGCATTTGGGGTTCTCGACAGTTTAACAATGAACTAAAACCTAATGAAGGTCAAATGTTAATATGGTTGATATGATAATATCAGCTGGCTCGAGATGCCGTGTTCTGATTATGTACGAGTGTTTTAGGGAAGAACAAACGGCTCTTTGTAGCAATAGGTGATTTCATTGAGCATTCTATTCTGCTTGCAGGAAGCAAGATATTTCAGTCAGAAGTGATCGTTTAACAAATCATGATTTCTGCTACAGTGTAGGACAATCATCAAGGTAAAATTATGATGAAAGAAACAGATCTCACTGTCCTTCAGTACTTACCACACAGAAGCAGTGCTGCACAGCAGGAGAGTAAACCTCTGATCCCCATGGCTGAAATCATACAGTACAGTCAGTCTTCCAGATTAATGCACATCATTCAGTTAATCCTGCAAGGAGGCGTAAAAATAATTTCCCCACGGGGATCAATAAAGTTCAATTATTATTATTGATATTTCTGTACCACAATGCATAGGGTGTAATGTCAAAACAGTTTTAAAAGAAAGCCAGGCTTACCTTAAGTTACGAAAGCTAAAAAGGATTACTTTTGGCTCCTTATTCTCGAAAACAATATACGTACCATATGATGTTATGTTAAAAACTGAAAAGCCATAAAATTCTATTAATAAGCATTTTATGTATCGAAAGCATGAAAGGTGGAAACAGGTACTTTATAACTATATATAACTGGCAGGTAGGATTCTGGAACAGATAGCCGAAAGAAACAAACTAGACGACACTCACCTGATCTGGACAATTGGCCTACTGGTAAGTGACCTTACGGGGCTTTCCTTAAATTATGCTGGGTTACCACTTATAAGCCAATCAAGTTAGGCCTTGCATGTTTGACAGTCTGGGGGACACACCCACAAGTCGTATCCTGTCTTGGAAAGACTTCGCCAGCACCCTGGAGGCTGAGGATTATTTAAAGAAGTTACACTAAACTTTGTGGATTTGCTTTATTTAGCAATAATTTTCTTGATAACATGAATGTTCTCTGGAAGTTACAGGTTATAAATCATCATAGCAATAAGAACCATAAGAAGGACATCTTTTTATATTTTGAATGGATATTAATAAATGTTAATATGATACTTAAAACTGATTTACACAGCACGCAGTTTTTAAGAAATAAACACTTATCAACCCCCTTTTCATTTTTTGTAAGACAACCCCAATTAAAATAACACAGTTATGTGAAATGGTACATTTATTACTGGACCGTAGATACTGACATCAAAAAATATTGAAGGTTTTTCCACTGACATAAAATCATAATTTGTCTGAATTGACTGAGCATTTAAAAGAAAGTAAGGATTAAATTGATGCTAAATCCTGATTGGTTTCAGATATTCAGTAAAAAGAAAACCACAGCAAACAATTTATATTTGCCTGCGTGAAGAAAAATTGATGGGTGTTGGGAGAGTCATTTTCTATTGTTTTCAAATTTCACAATGCCATAAAGTAAACAACCCAGAAAGTAACAAACTTTCAGCTATAGGTGTTACTCTCAAACAGAGTATATGCTCAAGTGTATCTTAGTTAGTTTAGTATTGAATTGAAAGTGTGCCCATGTGGTGAAGACATCGTCATTGTATTTGACAAACGTGATTCAAGCTCTTCTGCAATTTTTAATACAAACGATATAACAAACTAAACAATACAGTGTGAGAAAAAAATAGGGTAAGATGCTTTCCTTGTGATCAACTCAAGGTAATTAAGAATCTTAAATTATATATTCTACATAAGATTTGTAATACGTCACAAATAATGTTGTTGGTCAAGCAAAAACAAAAGTGCATGGCTACATGGAGACGTATGCAGACAAAAGAAATGCCATTTGTTCCGTTCAAGTTTGATGCCAGCATGACATATGATCTGAGATTAACTTTTGAAAAGAAAATATAAATGGCTTTCTGAAATTAATAATAGGGATGTCAGACAAAGTGCTGAATGTAATGCAACACCCTTGTGGACCTGTTGCAAAATATACTGATAAAAAATCCCGATAAAATCTTTTGAATTTCATTTAAAGGTGAGGCACACACCATGAATATTAGGATACTGTCAGCACACAGGCAATACTGTCACAATTTTACTTATGAGTCTAGGGAAGGTTTTTCATTGCACATGACAGTGTGAGATAAAATATGAACCCTATCCACATGCTGCGGACTAAAACAAGCAGTCATGGCGTGAAACAAGGCACGTAAATGTTTACTGACAGAGACTGATGGATTTATGAACTTTTATGCGCTTTTCTGTGTTTGGAATGGGACACAGCCTGAAATGTTGGAAAAAGGACTGTGCGCTAAACTGTCCCCAAGGTTTAATTAAATTAAAAGATTTCAAGTTTATAAATAAGGGAAAACAAAATATCAAGTAGCACGTCTCGCAAAATAATTGCTTCTAACAACTTGATTTGTCAACAAGACAGGGATCCTGGTTGGTGAACCCCCCAGGTTGACACATGGTCCAGTCCCACCCTCCATAAATGGCCACTCTTCAGCCAAGTGTTACACTGGTGTCCCCTTGCCCTGGTCCAGCCCCTCAGGTCCTCAACAACGAGGATCCTGTGAGCCAGGTCGCCCCCAGGGAAGCGTGCCACATGGCCCTAGTGCTGTAACTAATGCTGTCTGACAATGCAGATAATGTGCCTCATTCGGGACTCCCTGAGCGACCGCTCATTCAACACAAAGTCAAACCAGCGGTACTCAGGGATTCTCTGAAGAGGCACAGCGCCAAAAGAGTCCAGTGTTTGTCTCAGGTCACTGGATAGAGTCCATGTCTTGCAGTCATACAGCAACAGAGGGAGCAACAGGACACCCCTTTCCAGGGACCACATGATCTCCCCATGCTCTCCCAGTCCATCTCCTGACTTCATAGGAAAAGTCACCAGTGAAATGAAGGTCACTGCTGAGGTAAGTGAGTAAAGATGAGGTAAATCTTTCCTCAGCAACAGATATCCCAGAGCCACTGGACTCCACAACTCTGCCCACCACTCGATCCATGCAAGCACTGAACAGAGTAGGAGCAAGAATACACCCCTGATAAACCTCAGAATTCAGTGGGAAGAGCGCAGAGGTACTGCCCGCACTCACCACAGCACTCACCATGCTAGTGTACAACCTGGCTGTGACGTCCTGCAACTTCACAGGGCAGTTTGGTCAATTCAGTCAAATGCTTTACAAAAATCAGCAAAGACTGCAAAGAAACTCTGCCAATATTCACATTTTCGCTGGGTGAGCATCAGCAGTCCCAGGATGCAGTCGATGGTAGCTAAAGCAGACTGATCAAGGTTGTGTGTTAGGCAAGCAAGTAAGCACAGATCCTGTTGAGGACCCCAGCCCCAAGCTGGGACCTTACCCGGCACTAAGAGCAGTGTTGTTCCCCTGTAGTTGCTGCAATCCAGGTGATCACCCTTCCCTTTCTAGACAACAAGTCCCGTTTTCCAGTCAGTTGGGATGATGCAAAGATTGAAAGCAAAGATTGCTTGCAATGCCAAGACAACAGCCTTGCCACCAGCCTGGAGAAGTTCCCCCAAGAAACCACAGATCCTTGCAGCCTAACTTATACCTTGCTGGTTCGCAACCCATGCAGTTTCAGTGAAATTGGGTCATTCACAGTTAATCGGAGGATCAGTCTAAAGAGCCATGGACCCAGAGATGTCCAATGTCTTAGCTGGAGGATCAGCTTTAAACAGCTTCTCAAAGTAGTCGACCCAGCATGACATAATTGCAGTGTCATCCGTGAGGACCATTCCATCACACTGCCCTGACTGTAACTCTCCCCAAGAATGGCAGCCATCAGAGCAACCAAACCAATAACAGGTGGACCCACCTACAGAGATCTGGTGACTCTCTGGTCTGTATACCCCAGAGAGGGCAGTCACTGAGATGCAAAGTGTTCAAAGTTCCCCAGACAGCAGGGGAAGACGGTTATCATGCCGGAAAGGCAGGACATTCCACACACCTACCTGGATGGGCCACCTCAGATTAGGACCGGAATGCTGCAGCAGGTGACGCTTCAGCACCACACCTGCTCCGATTCCCAACAGGTCTGACCCCACTGGCTCTCCGGCAGTTTTGACTCCTCCGGAGATGAGGCTCCCAAGGGCTTCCCCCATCCCGTTCATCATGTGTGAAGCCTCCCTGTGGGCAGCTGCAGCAGATCTACTCCCACGGAAAGCAGAAGAGCCCTGATTCTCGTTTCGGAGCTGGGTGAAGTTTTTATGGTGGCTGAAGTGTCAATTGCACCCCCAACCCAAAATTTTTCACTGCAAGTTCTCCTCAGAGGCAGTTTGGTAAGTGTCTGTCTACTGAGATATATGAAGAATGTAGAAAGTTACGGAATGCTTTGGTCCTCAGCAAGAAGTTGCAAACTTCATATGGCCTGTGAGGGTTTTTTTTTTGTTTCACCAACCCATAGAGTTATGTTATTTGGGGTTGAGTTTGTGGTAATGAGGCCAGACACACTATTATCAAAAAAAGACCTCAGTGAAAAGTACAGATGGATATCTGCCTAGATTAGCATAACCAGGCTGGGGGGTGCTGTTCACCAGCTTGCACATGTTGGATGGGCCACCACTGTAACTCAGCCGGCCTCAAACCCAATATGGCTTCTTAATGCATTCTCAGGAACTCACCGGCAGCAAGGTGAGGGTCAGGTGGGGGTCAGGCACACTGCCTTTGAGTGGCATGTGCAAGAGGTAGCAAGAGAGATTACACCATGGCAATGGACCCTAGCTTTGATCATGCGGAATATTACCTCACTGGGAAGGAGTCTTTGTTAGTCCAGAAGAAAAGTATACACTAGATACGGTCACCTTACCTCCATGCATCGTGTGGGTTCTGGAAATAGACCTCTGATTCGGCAGTGGAGATCATGCAATGGTATGGAGATCATCAAAAGTGGCAGGACAAGGGCTGTGCATTTGGAATTTGTGATTAGGAGCTGCAGAAGAAAATTCAAACTGTTGTTTTGGATGCTTGGTTTAAAAGAAATGCAGGTGCTATTTTCCTGGCAGTTGGTTGCCCCTGACCTATGTGGTGGTGTTCACCCCTGTTCACCCCTGTGGTGGTGTTCACCCCTGTTCCAGTGTGGCGGGTGCATCACAGTAGTCATCATCAAACTCTCTTTAAATTTCTCATCAGTCGAAAGAAGCATTTAGAAGGCCCAATACTTGAGTGAAAACTGTATTGAGCTGACATCCAATCCCAGGTCTGCCCTGCCTTTTCTTCCATGTTTCCTAGAGTAAGGGGCATCATAAAAGGGGGGGGCAGAGTTAGAACGAGTCCAAGGGCCCCCAAGTGACAGTGGCCCTAAAAAATGTGGAATATAATTGGATTGGTCTGGGTTGGGGGCCCAATATGATATAATTTCATGGGGCCCTAAATTTCCAGCAGCACCCCCACGTAGAAAATATCATACTCCAAGTTCTTGTTGAGCTGGTACTGGATAAGCAGTTATGGAAGATGAAATATTATTACTTTGTTCTAATTAAATATGACCTTGTAAAACACCTTCCAGTTCATTTCAAAGGTAGTAACATAACACGAGTCCTATAAAACAGTGGTCTGTGGACAGGTCAACAAATTGAATTGGATGGAATATTGTTTAACCAGCTATTTATAACCACAAGAAAGAATTAAAGGCTTCTGGCTGATTAATTTTACTGATCACGAGTCATATAGGTAAACATTTTAAAGAGAATACAATAAGCAGATAAACCCCCTCTTAAACAGAAGTTGACTTTGAAACGCACGGAACAATTGCAGGCTTCTTGTTAAATACACCCATGTATAGAGAACTGACCTGGGACAATTCATTGTGGTCTGGGAGGGCAGCAAAGTAAACTGATTTTGTTTGTTTGTGATATGCCTATAATACAGAGCTCTTTGCCAAAGGAGGCTTCTGTTTGTCAAAAAAATTACATTCCAGTTTTACATACTGGAGCAAGCAAGCTCAGCTTGTCACAATGTTAAACTTTCTCAATCTGATGATTGTCTAAGTCTGTAGATGAATAATCTGTATAATACCCGGGAATTTCACGTAGACATTCATGAGTCCACTTCACACCCATGTATCACACATTGAGTGTTTTTCTCTATGCTCAGGGGAATATCTACAGTAAGCAGTCACCACCATCAATAAATCTCACCAATCAATTTACTAGCATCCCTCTAGCCCCAGTTGGTAAGTCTTATTGACTACACCCCCCTCCCCGCTTGATCGTCGCCCACTACACCACATCGTTTTTAAGTTTTCTCTCATTTCTCTTTTGGCTATTGAGCCCTGGAAACAGCAACCTCTGGCTGTCTTTTCGGGAGGAATAGAGTACAGTATGACTGTGATGAACACCACATGTTTAGAAAATGTATGAAAACGAAAATCACCCATGATGCAGTTGGAGGTAACAAAACCTTGGGCCTGTTGACCGACCTGACTGGCATAATCATGAGGGTTCTGGCATAATCGTGAGGGTTCTGGCGATGCACAGCAATGAGGATCATATTTAACAGTATCTCTCCCAAGACTGCGACAACGAAAACATGTCATTGTACAGATTCTCTGTGGTCGACGTAGCCTGAGAACAGTCTTAACTGCCGTATTTATGTATTCATCCTGTCAGGATCTGTCCCTGCCTCATCCAATTCTGTCATTGTTTCCCTGTTTGGCCAGCAGGGGTCTCTAGCCATTCCATGGTTTTACTATGATTAAATAACCAAGGTTTACAATGGCTTCATGGATTTTGGGTAACTATGGAAACCATGACTACGGTTTTATCGTGGTTTCGCTGTAGTTAAACCCTAGTATAATCTTGGTCATAAACCATGGTTTTTGTTTTACCGTGAAGTGCTATGGATAAACAATGGTAGTACTACGGGAAGTACCAAAGTACCATGAGGAACCATAGTAAAACTATGGTTACTGCATAAAACCCATAGGAAACCATAGTGAAGCACAAGGGTAGCCCTTGTGTTTTCTTCCCCTGTTCCCTGAGTCTTACCTGAATGAACTGAGCATGCGGCTGAGTAACCAAGCGTCCCTCACCGTGATGAATATTGTGCTGTTGTGTGCCCCAACCTTTTATCTGTTTATTCTACGTTTATGATGTTTGTGTTTGTATTTGTGTGTTGATTTCTAGTTTTGCACCATTGTTATGTTATCTTTGCCTGTGTCTAGTTTCGTAGTAATGCCCTGTAACCCGTTTCTCATTATGTTTTTGTATCCATCGTGCTTTGTAACTGTTAGTAGTCCACCCCTGTCCCTCGTGTAGCCCTTGTTATCAGTATGTATATATGCGCCTGCCCTTACCCTGTTCCTTGTTTGGTTGTTGTAGATATTGGTTGTTTCCCGCCCATGTCAGTAGTCTTTTATAGTGGTCCATCAGTGTATCCTCTTTGATAGTTCTAGCCCTTATTGGTCCTTGGTCCACCTTCCTACCCTTGTTTTGACCCCTGATGGTCCCATTTGTTTCTTGTTTCATTTAGTTTTCAATAAAATCTCTATCTATTTCTAGGCCGCACTGTGGATTATTCCTGATGTGGGCCATCCTTTTCCCATAACCGCAATGCAGGATCGCACTGAACTCGGAGCATCCATTCATCTTTTGACTTATTTTTTTCTTATAAAGTAAAAAAATAAGGATTTTTGTTATTGCTTTGGTACATTTCTCAAATGACAATTGACATTTGCAAAACAATTAGTGTAATCATAAGACCATGATGTTACCTGCACCCGGTAGAACATCGTTTCTCATTGCGTCACACAAATTTCGATATGTTTTAGTACATATAAGAAAATGTTTCTTTACACTTGTCAACATTTGGAATACTTTACATTTGCTTTAGTCATTTTGGCCAGAATGGATTAGGTATTTTCCCATTGTGATCAGTGTATCCCTCCAAAAAACCATCACGTTTTGTTAATATAAGTTGCCATGTAAAAAAATATTTTTTGCATATCATTCATTAGTTTCCAAAAACAATTTATATATTCAGAGCACCACAAGTTAACCAGGTCTGTACAATGCCAATCCCTACCAGTCATCCAGCTATCCGAAGGTTTTTTGATTCATGCATGATCATGTTTATGATGCTTTGGTGATGCACTAAATCTAGTTATTTTCAAGGTCTCTACTAATTCCTAGCTCTGGAAAAGTTACAATTGGGCTTTTCATATTTTTTTTATTCACAAAAAAGGCAAAAATAAAGTAAGTGCATGTCAGTTTTCAATGGAAAGTTAAACGTTTTAGCTGTGAATTCTGGGTTAACTTTGACAGCCCTACACGTGATTTATTTTACAACCGAGCATTTTAGTGTTCGTTGTGTTGTACTCACCCTTTGTCTAAATTGTCCCCCTTAGGCGAGTGGGTGAGCTTCATTTCCAGCCCTGCGTGTAAGCTTCCTCCCTCTGGAGTTTTCCTCTTGGGTATCTGGTATAAGAAATTAATCTGGTGAATGATAAAATAAAAGTGCCAAGAGGGAAGCAATTATCTCTCTCTCAACTTTTAAATATGTAGAAAACTCATGGGGCCAGTTCAAAATTAGCTGTAGGATGTAAAAATGCCTGCCATTGTATAGGTCATTTTCTCTAAGCAGAGCTAGCATTGCAGTCTTAATGAAGCCCACTGAAACGTTGCAGATTTGAGTGCTGCATGGAATCAGAGGGAGGCAAGATGGGTGAAGGACCTGGACATTTCAGAGGGAACGGCAGGATCAGAACAAGTCTCCTGACACTGAGAAACAATCACAACAAAGTCACCAGAAGAGTACTGAGACGTAGTGCACATTAACCTGTCAGTTTTGAGTGTGTTAACGTGAAAAAAATTGTATTGTGAATTACACGCCTTGAAATGTGAATTGCTGCTTGCATATGCTCTGCTGAAGCTTTCTGTCGCAGTCTGCCTACATATGGAACGTCATTGGCGTGCCACGTTTCACAGCTATCTGGCGCCACCTAATGCCAAAATGTTTAACAAGCTAAGAAAGAGAGCTTGTTTTAAGTATTTGACATCTGTTAGCTGGGTATGTGTGGTGGCAACAGAGGGTGGCCACTCCTTAGACCCACTTCTGTTTCATATACCTCATCTTACTCTCCCATGAGGCACACACACAGGTGGTACGGAAGCTTGGGGGCAGAGCAGTGTATCAGGTCATTTTTCCAGTGGCCCTGAAGCAGTTTTCAGTGTTAAGGCCCTTCAGCCTTGCCCCACAGAAATATAATCACTCTCCTGGCCACAACATTTTAGCCACCATCCAGTAACTGTTATTAAAAGTTGCTAATTTCTTGCTAATAAATTATTAAATTATATAAACGGATAATATTTTAATTTTAAACAGTATCATTATTATAATAATTATTATGTCCCTTCGCGCCAGTGGATATTCCCAGTGAAACCAGTTTTGTCGCGCATCCGTTATGCAGGCCGCGCCGTTTCTAGTTAGCCTATGATTTCTAGGACACGGAGCCCGCGCCTTGCTTCGGACGGCGGGCCGTGGATGTGCTGCGGCCGCGGGTAGCGCCAAGTGACGCGAAGGGCTGGAGAAGCAGGGAGCCGGTCTCCGAGGAGACGGACGAAAACAAAGCGAAGGACTGGCGGCCCGAGTGCGTGTGCTTACCGCACACCGGGGCTCGTAGCTATGCCGTTTGCTGCATGCGTTTGTGCTTATTTCTTATGGAGCAGCTGAATATGTGACCCGTTAGTGAACCGTGAATAACGCTACGACCTTATCCGGCTGGTACGGCTGACACACCGGCGGCTATTAGGGGCATAGCCCGGTGGCAAGGCGGCCTTTAGCCCCTTACGTGGAGACTGTTACCGCACCCACGACAGGGGAGCGGCCTTCGGTGTCGCCGTCCTGACCAGTAAGGCAAGTAGTCGCTGTGGGGCCGTTCGGACCGAGCGAGGCTACGGCTGGGTGTCCGGACAGCAGGGCTCGGTTGGGCTGAGACACAGCCGGCATTTCTGCAACCCCGCCGGGGCTGGAACCTCACCGACATGAATCGATACGTTACTTCATCTGTTTAAAATGTAAACAGATTTCAAAGTGCAAATAAGTAATTGATTCCCGTGGTAAGGTTAAAGGATGTGCAAACTGCCGCATTATTTACATAGCAGCCTATTAGTGGATTGGATATTAGTAGAACTATATATGCACTGTTATCCTGTATTTGCTCTTTGGACCAGCGCTGGATGCGTACTATTATAAAAACAAATTGATAATAACACAATAGGATGACTCAAAATCATATACTCGTACAGTATAGTCATACAGATATCAAATACATGTTTAATTAAACGTATTTGGTTGACAAGTGTTTTTTATATATATAAACTCTGAGATTGATTTATTTTACCGATACACATTGCAGAGAAACCAGGAGCAGCATGTAAACAGAGACAGATGGATGCTTTATTAATCATGAAGAAAATTGCAGGTTTACAGTATCTCTCATTTTAACAGTGAAAGGGCATTTAGACATTCATCTGGGAAATGCAGACCTTTTAGTAAAGAAACTGTTATCTGTTAGTTCATGCAGATTTACGCAGTTTCCCTAAGTATTCTTCTGTAAATCATTTAACGCTGTGGTGAAATAAATGTTATTGGTATATCATAAAATGAAATGCGATGGAAGTAAGCGGGGAAACGTTCTAACAAATGCAAACTAGATGTCTTTATTGTGTTTTTCATTACTCAGCCTGAACAGCAGCCTGTGCTTCAGGACGTGGATGGGCTTACGGGGGCTTTTTGAAGCGAGGAGCAGCATAGAAATCTGTTCAAACCTATTTTGGGAATCAAATGGTGTTATAACACCACGTTGCGGAATCACATTTCCAGTTAATTGATTAAAAAGATGAGAAAAGTAAATGTTTCCGTCATTTTGTTGAAAGTTAGTCATAATGTCCACACATATGGAGGGTGACTTGCCGGGTCACCTCCGTTCCAGCCCAACCAGTGGTCTCGTAGTGCTGGGTATAGGTCAAAATCGTTCAGTTCATGTTATTCTCACGCAGACCTCATGAAACTGTTCTCAGATATCGGGCACCCATTTATGGAAGGTGTTTATTTTGTTTTTAAAGCTGAAGAGCGGTACCAATTTAAATCAACAGATGGTGATAATACTAGACAACCAGGATAACCGATAACCTCGTACAGTTAGTTCTCGACATTACGGGTTAGTTCGTTCCAAATTATTGATCGTTAGTCGAGAACTCGAATGGCTTTTTAGGGCAGCAAATTAAAAAAAGAAATATATGAAAAACATTTGACTTTTGCCGCAGAAAATTCTCGTAAAGATATAAACTCGTAAATCGGGACCACAGAAAGTGAGAACTATTTATAATGTATTTGTTATGGATAAACCAGTACTATATGTGTATCGGGTCCGATACCGTAACTGAACCAAGCTGCTAGCGCCACGACCATCTGATTGGTCGAAATGCACGGAATTATCCGAAAACTGCATCGATACGATTATGTGTGATTATCCTATGTATTGTTCATCATTAATAGTCTCACACAATGAATATGACATTTATGTATCGATGCGTTGCTGATGATTTGGAACTTTTTCCTGCAAAAATTCCAACTTCCTACTTAAAAAGTACTATAGAACAGCGGAACAGAATGGGTTCATAATGCAAATTTACACAAGCGAATGCTAATTCCGCTATTGTTTGATAGGCCTACTTGCATAATATGACGATTCTCACAGATATGCTAGTGGAAACTAGCACACAGTAAAAAATAATAATAATGATTTCCCATAGTAAATCATGATGTACGTCGTGTGAACAGTAAATAAACGTTGCTTCGGTTTTACTTCATTCTCGCCATCCAAACCCCGTTCTCTAAATAGAGCCGACCCTTCTGCAGAGTTGGAACCGCGCTGTAACTAGTCACGCCAGTGCACTAGTTATGCCAGTGCAAAAATGCCAGTGGATACTGCTTAAATCTTCACAAAACACGTGCCTTACAGTCATCTGGTGTGATATTTTTTTCTCAGGTCTTTCTCAAACACAAATTTACGTTCATTTCTACTGTGCAGTCGGCACCAGGCACGTGAACTATTTAAGGTGAACTTCTGCATGAGCTTTAAAGGTACTTAGGGCCCCTTCTTTAACCTTTGAGCAACTGCCCCTCCAAAAGTCTCTGCACAGTCTGCACCCTAATGTCCAGCAGCCCCTTTAAAGATACTGGTAACTGCTCAACGTCTTGATGCTTGACCTAGCTGAGGTCATGGAAGACAGACTGACATCAGCAGCTTGGGGTAAAATGCATATTCATCAACCCCAGTGTGAAGGCATTGGTCTGAGAGGCAGATTGTCAGCTTTGAATCAGTTGAGTGACACATTAATCTCTTGGAGTGAGTTGGGATTGAGTGCATCCAGTACAGTTCCCTGAAAAATGGTGGAGTGGTGGTGGATCTTTTGCATAAAACTCTTAATATGCTGCAGACTTTTGCAAAAAAAAAATAAAAAATACTGATGAGAGTGACTGAGCAGTGGGAAAATCTGTTGAATCATCCATCAAACTGTTGTGTACAGAAAAATGGGTAGTGCCTGTTAAATAAGCCTACAGGGGGTCCGGCAGTGAAGGTTGGGAATACATCTGCCTGGCGTAGGTCCAGTCTAGCCCTTAAAACATATGATACAAGCCATTAGATACCAGACCGTCTTAATGTCGTTAAGCTCTTGTGTGTTTATGAGTATACCATGTGTTACGGTTATCACAGGGAGCAGATGTCATCCTCCCTGAACAATTATGGTAGAGTCTGATGTCGTATATGAGATGTTTTCATCCGCTCTGAGCATAACACCCAGTGATGGGATTTTTGTCGACGAATGCTCCCTCTAGGGCACCTGCAGACTCTGTATCAAGCAACACATGCATTCCTGTCATCTGCATGTCAACCTGCTAATTAATACCTGTAGTTATTATTACTTATGCAGAATGTTTTGTGTTAGTTCCTACTCCACCCGGAGCAGTGAGAATATCAGCGTAGCTGTGCGTGTGCCAGGTGAAGGTAGCGTCCCCAATTATAACACGAACACGAGGGAGCAGCCATTTGAGAGCTGTGCTGCCCTAAGACGCCTTTTTCTCTGCTGTCTTTTAGTCAGAGCTATGTCTGGCACGCAGGTACGTCCTACGTGCTGCAGGTATCTGCCTTGTATTATTTATGTTTGCTGTAACCACATTTAATTCTCCCTTCTTGTCCTTGTTTTTTTTTTTCTCTCATCGACAGGCTTTAGTGGAGCTGGAAAGATGGCCGCCTCAGAGGTGATTCTCTCGCTGTTGTTTGTTGCAGAGTTTGTTTATACTGCTTCGCTTCGGTGCTTATCAGTACTTTCTTTAGTACAAGGAAAGTTCTGGTCTGCTCCGGAATGGAGCTTCCAGGTATTAGATGACCACCGTGTCCTGAGTCTGTCCATCCGGCATACAGTGTTACATGTGGGCGTGGCTACAAAGCCTATTTCCAGGGCCACTGGGGCTGCACTGTGCTCTCTGCAGATCCAGGGCTTGTGAAAAACACTGGCTTTTGTTTCAGCGCAGCTCCAGAGATGGCGTGCATTCTCACCGTGGTTTGACATGTTTTTGATTTCATTTTAAAGAATTTTTGAATGTGAACTGAACTTTATTTTAGTATATAAGTAATAATGCTTTATTGACTGATTTATTAATTATCGTGATTATTATTTTCTGTGTCCTAATTCCTAGTTTCTAAACTGTCACGTTTATTGCTCTGTGCTTTGTACTGCATTACTTTTGCTCTATCTAACCTTATAATATGGGTAGTAACTGTGACCGCAAATGTGTCTGCAGACGACAGGGTTCCCCGGAACGTCCCAAACCATGAAGAAGACCATCGGACATCGGGGGATTGACCACACGGGAGAAACCACCTACAAGAAGGTCGGCTGCTCAGTGACATTTCACTTTTCCATTACGCGAAAGTTTTTCGTGTGCATAGTTGAGAAATGTTTTCTTTGATACCAGCGGTTTAAAGATAGATTTCTGCATTCCAAGTCTGCTACCGGGTGGGTTAAGCTGTTAGTGTCCTCTTCAGTTACTTGCTATTCTTATCTTTAAATGTTTATTTCCGTTGTACCGCCTATTTTGTTTTTCAGCGTAATTTATTTGTGCACCGTGTCCTCTTGATGACCTTTATGTTTCTCCTCACTGCATTACTCCTTTGCACTGCGTATGCTGTATGTGGCCATCTTAATTTGTCCTGGTGTCAGATTGGGATGGATGGGAAACTCAGTGCCTTCTTTGCTCTCTGTACCTGTCTAGACCACATCCAGTGCCCTGAAGGGTGCCATCCAGCTGGGCATCACGCACACAGTGGGCAGCCTCAGTCAGAAGGCTGAGAGGGATGTTCTCATGCAGGACTTCCTGGTGGTGGAGAGCATCTTCTTCCCCAGGTCTTCTTGACTCGCCTGTGTACTGCTC
>JAODKE010000051.1:17152041-17174612 GCA_026779605.1 Mormyrus hasselquistii
TAGTTAAGTTCTCCCCAAGCGAGCTTGATGGGCCGAATGGCCTCCTCTCGTTTGTATATTTCTTATGTTCTTATCTACACCACTTCAAAATAAATTTAAATGGAATAACTTAAAAGGCCTTACTGAAGGGCTCAAAGTGATTTTACAGTGCCTGGCCAAAAAAAAAGTTGCACATATTTTGTTGGGCCGCATTTAGCTTTATGGTGCACATTTGTCAATGCATTGTTTTCACATGTTTATGCAACATCGCAACATTTTTTTCCATCCAGATCTGCATTAATTTCTCATTGAGATCTTGTATCGATGATAGGTGAATTGAACCACTCTATAAAGTCACCAGTGCATCTCAATGATTTTCAGTGGGGTTAAGGTCAAGACTCTGTGAAGGCCTATTCATGTGTGAAAATGATTCCTCACACTCCCTAAACCACTCTTTGACAATTTGAGCCCAATGAATCTTGGCAATATCGTCCTGGAATATGTCCGTGCCGTTAGGAAAGAAAAAGAAATTGCATCCTGGAGATGCAATTGCTCAGCTGACTTCACTTTATTGATGTATACTGTTGTTGAGCTGTAATAATGATCCAATCATTTGGCTCTTAAGTACTTGCTGATTTAAATTCAAATGGTGACATTTTTTGGCCAGGCATAGGAATTGAACCCACAACCCTCCAGACAAAAGCACAAAAGTATACTCCACTGAGCTACACACTATCCATACCACATTAGCTGCGGTAGTATGTGACAGTGTGCGATGCGACTTACAAAAGTACGTCTGAGTAATTTCGCTTTCAACTGTGGGAATAAATGCACAAACCCACGCATACAAAAAAAAACGGGTTGCGGCGTAGCGAAGAACGTTTGCATCCGGGTTACCAAGCGACTCCGGCGTTCTAACCAATGAGTGGCTGCGTTTCCCAGAGCCGTCAGGGAAGGACGCAAAGTTTCCAAAATGGTGCTCGAGAGTACTATGGTTTGGTAAGATAGATATATTTAAATCAGTATTTGTTCTTTATTTCCTTTGGTTAATTTACCACTATCCTTTTGATTAATTGGCAAGTGTGATGTGATATCATTACATTTTGAATGAAGAGAAGGGTCTTGCTTTTACTTCTGCCTGTTCGCCGGGGTTCCGTATTTTCCTGAGTCATTACTGACAGCCTTGTTTAGTCGTGGCTAGTCGAGTTCGTTGTGCAGTAAAATATTTTGAATTTGTACTTCTGCATCAGTCTAATCGAATATTTTAAGCGTACACATCTCAACGAATGTGCGATGTTTGACGTATATCTAGCTGAACCTAGTATAAAACCACTGAAATGTTATTAACGGCCGGTTCTTGGGGAGCCCACCAAGATTAGCCAGCCAGCCAGCCAGCTAGTACGGCTACCTACGTGTTAATAATGCTGCCAGTCGAATCTGAAGGATTCATGATATAAACCACGCTTCGTTAATCCAGACACATAAGACGCAATGTATTGGTGTCAGTGTAACGTGACTGTATAGGGGTAGTCATAGCTAGCTACATATGCTAATGGATGAGAAAGATTTGCTGGGTTTTCCTGCGATGTCCAGAGAAAACCTGCAAAAATCTACAAAACACATATTACCAATAGCTATTTCTTTTTTCCGCTTTTCCAGTAAAAGGACATCTTTTATCCTGCGGTAATTTGAGTCCACCTCTTCCATTGGTGGCTGCGCAATCTATATATTTTGCCTATTGCTCCAATACTCTATAGCATATTGTAGACGTTAATATCCTTTAAATATCTGTGAGGTATTACTCCTGAAAACGTTTGTTTTAAAATTTTTTCTCTGTATAACATAGTACATTTTTGTCAAATTATTTACAGTGCATAGTATTTGGGTGGAGTGGTGGCTTTGAGGCTAGAGATCTGTGCTAGGAATTGGAAGGTTGCTGGTTCAAATCCCGTGAATTCCCGCAGTGATTCTATTCTGTTGGGCCCTTGAGCAAGGCCCTTAACCTGCAATTGCCTCATCCTGGGTATGATGTTAATGTGCATCCAGCCCTATAAGGAGGTCCTCCAATTTACAGGGGAAAAACTTGGGGGTTGGTGGCAGGATTGGCACTCCAGCTACAGGGAAAAAAAAACTTACACTGGTCCATTGGGATTAGTGTGGTGCTGAGGTATCACCTGCCACATGGCTGCACTTAGGCTTTCATCCCTGTGTGGTGGGGGCAGCAATGTACTGTAATCAGTGCATACCCCTTACCTCATAGTATTTGGTTAAAATGTGTTGAATTGAGCTAGTGAGTATCCAAATATATTAACCGCTATGCGGTTCAAGGAATTCCTTGAACATTTTGGTGACAAGCTTTTCCTACTTATTAGGATGCCTTAGTAGGGGTAACAATGTGCTTTCACACCTGTGTGGTGGGAGGGTTGCTCTCTGTATGCAGTTTGCATGTGTGTACATTCCCTGGTGGCAGCAGAGATGGAAATGTGTATTTACATTTACCTGATGTTTTTATCCAGGTGTCTTACAGTACAGGGAAGGGGCACTGTGTGTGTGTTTTGTGTGTGTGTGTGTGTGTGCGTGCGCGCGCGGCGCCCCCCCACGGGATTTGAATCTGCGACCTCTGTGTTGCTGGGACAAAGCTTCACTTGTTGAGCTACAGGAGCTGGGAAATTATCATCTGCATATTGGCCTGTGCTTTGTGTGTGTGTGTGTGTGTGTGTCCGCCCGCCCGCGTCTGTCCGTCCTGCGATGGGGTGACCTCCTACGCTGGCCGTACAGGATGTCGGGCTGGTAGGGACACTGTGCTGAATAAGACCCATTGAAGATGGACTGTTGCTGTTTATATATTGCTGTGCTAGTTTTATCATAAAGTTCTTTGAACGAAACCTTAAATTTATATATATTTTTTGTGTGTGTCACTGTGTCACATCTGCCCTACATGCCTATGAAACTATAACACTTAGCATAATTGTTCTGTGCTCCCTTTTTAATCCAATTAAACGTGCTTTGTCATCTGTCCTACAGTGTGGACAACAGCGAGTACATGCGCAATGGAGACTTCCTCCCTACGAGACTACAGGCCCAGCAGGATGCCGTAAACATCGTTTGCCACTCTAAGACCCGCAGTAATCCTGAGAACAATGTGGGTCTCATCACAATGGCCAAGTAAGTGTGTGGTGTTCTGCTTCTTTGAAGCGGTATGTACAGCTCTGGAAAAAAATGAAGAGATCACTCTATATATATTAAAAATTTGCATTTTTAACTCCTGGTTTAATACCGGTTTGCTGCCAGAACGCCACACTGCGAAGCAGGCTGCTTCCAGGATCAAAGTTTATAAGACAGCAGCACACACGAACACGGCGAAGCCGGAAACACTGGCAGTTACCAAAAACCAGCCAGGCAGAGGGCAGAAGCGACTTTCTAGTGGCAGAGATGATCGTCAACTTATCCGGCAGGGCCTCGTAAATCAGAGGATGACCTCAAGTGACCTTCAAAAAGAACGGGAAACATTAAGTTAGGGTGTGAAGTGCACTGCTAGGGCTATTCATAACATGCTTCTAGAAGCAGGACGGAAGACCCATAAAGTTAGGAAGAAGCTTTTCAGCAACTAGAAACGGAGAAGAATCACGCTGGAGTTTGCACGAAAATATATATTTTACTCGGGCACATACTCATAAATTGAGAAATAAGTGCAGCTGAAAGTTTTGCCGTGGTCTCCTAATTTTTCCCAGTATATACATAAGCTTTTGTAATGGTGTGGCTGCTAATCACTGTTCTGCTGGGGCTCTTGGCAGATTCATGCTCTGTGTCTGTGTGGCCATCACAGCATCACTGTGACTTGTGTGGGTGTAATACTCTGGATGTACCTGAGATATGTGAGCGTGACTGCAGGACATGATGGTGCAGTGTCAGTTCATAAGACTACTTTTGATATATGCTTTTTAAATGTATCTTTCCGCAGTAACTGTGAGGTGTTGACCACACTTACCCCAGACACGGGACGCATCCTCTCCAAATTGCATGCTGTCCAGCCTCGGGGCAAGATCAGCTTCTGCACTGGTATTCGAGTAGCACACGTGAGTCTCCCTGTGTGTAGCGTGCTGCCTATCGCGTTTAAGTGGTGTCACATGTGAGCCTCCCTTTGCGCAACGCGCTACACACTGCATGTCACCAGTGTCATATGAGTCTCCATGCGCAGAGCGCACTGCACACTGCATGTCACCGGTGTCATATGAGTCTCCCTGCGCTGAGCGCACTGCACACTGCATGTCACCGGTGTCATATGAGTCTTCCTGCGCTGAGCGCACTGCACACTGCATGTCACCGGTGACACATGTGAGTTAAGCAGTCAGTGAGCATGCTTTGTTTATCGATGTCTGTCTCCATGCAGCTGGCTCTGAAACATAGACAAGGGAAGAATCACAAGATGCGCATCATCGCCTTTGTAGGCAGTCCTGTGGAGGACAATGAGAAGGATGTGAGTTTGTCTTTCAGTCATGGTGTGCTAAAGCAGAGCAAACAGGGCTTCAGGAGTTCCTTATAGATCTGAAACACTTTCTCTGACGAGAAACAACACTCACTCTCTCTCTCTCTGCTCTCTCCGTGTGTCTCATCTAACAGCTGGTTAAATTGGCCAAACGGTTGAAGAAAGAGAAAGTAAATGTGGATGTAATCAATTTTGGGGAGGAGGTAAGGCTGGTGACCAGATGCCTTTTTCACTAACGTATCTCCCAGTGCTTGTTACTCACCTCCTTGTCCTCTGTAGGAGGTAAACACCGAGAAGCTCACTGCGTTCATCAACACCCTGAATGGGAAGGAAGGTACAAGCTCTCACTTGGTGACGGTTCCCCCGGGGCCCAGCCTGGCCGACGCCCTGCTCTCCTCACCCATTCTAGCAGGAGAAGGGGGTTCCATGCTGGGCTTGGGAGCCAGTGACTTTGAGTTTGGGGTGGACCCCAGTGCCGACCCTGAGCTGGCATTGGTAAGGGTTAAATCCAAAAATGAGAAATTTCCTGTGTAGTAATGTAAGGGTATTAAATGTGTAGTAATATATTGCTGTACAAGGTTGCAGTGGGTGACGGGGGGTCTTAGAGAGCTGAGGATGCGGGACAGCTCCTGTGGTGCATTCCGGTTCAAGTGGTTGCTCGCCCCCAGGCTCTGCGGGTGTCCATGGAAGAACAGAGACAGCGGCAGGAGGAGGAAGCTCGGCGAGCGGCAGCCGCTTCCGCCGCAGAGGCTGGCATCCCCACTTCGGCCGGAGATGGTGAGTGACGATGTTCGTTTTACAGGACTTGGCTGCCCTCAGCTTGCTTGTTGAAGAAGCCTCATGTAAAGGCTTTGGTTTGTAGATCTTCTCTCTGCCTGTCCCATATGAACAGAATCAGAGGAGGCTCTGCTGAAGATGTCTGTGTCCCAGCCGGAATCTGGGGCCGCTGTGCTGCCGGACTTCAGTAGCATGACGGAGGAGGAGCAGATTGCTTATGCCATGCAGATGTCTTTGCAGGGAGCTGGGGGCGGTAAGTCTGACTGCCTGCTGCCACTTCTGCCTCCCCAGGACCGCACGCTATTACTTCTGCTCAGTACTAGCTGTTGATCGGTTACACTGTAGTCACCTTTTCTCCACTTACGCCCTGTTTTATATGTTTGCGCAGATTATGGTGACCCTGTTGCTATGGACACAGGAGTCCCAATGGACACAGCTGATTCAGCAAAGGTAGGGAATCTGGTGCTGTGGACGGTCTCGTTTTGAAGATGGTGTTATGATGTAAGTTGACCACGAAGTTCTTTTTATTCAATTTCACCATCCCAATCTTTTTCCCCGTGCCTTGGCGTCCGGCCCGTTTCACCATCCTCAGGAGGAGGATGACTATGATGTGATGCAGGACCCCGAGTTCCTTCAGAGCGTGTTGGAGAATCTTCCGGGTGTGGACCCCAACAACGAGGCCATCCGCAACGCCATGGGGTCCCTGGCCTCGCAGACGGGAGCGAAGCCACCAGATTCTAAGAAGGATGACGAGAAGAAGAAGTGAAGCCTGGATAAGCAGATGTGATGAGGACACCCCCAGGCACACATCTCACTGATCTGAAAGGACAACTGTTAGAAATGGACTGCAGAGGTGACATTTAGGTGGGCATAGTGTTAGTTCGGAGTGACTTTTTGACAGTTGGGCCTCCACACCAGACAAAGGACACGGAGGGTATCACATAAAGACAGACTCATTACATTAGACACATCTAAAATCTTGTACGTTACAAAAATGTTGTATACTAAATAGCTATGTCTCCCTCTTTGCTTTTGTTTTTCATTTTCTATTGCAATTAAAAATGCTGAAGTACCTGCATGTCTCTTTCAATTCCCTGCTCTCTTTCCCTGCTATTTCTCAGCCTGTTGCTCATTTAATATGAAATTGAAATCTGAGTACAAATAAACTTGAATACTGCGACGTGTTAGTGTTTTTGCCCCTGTGTGCCTTTAGTGCATGAGGAAGGCAGGAAGTCTGACCATTACAGATACTTAGCTTGGTGTTGCGAACGATTCTGGTGCATCTATGCCTTTTACATGCCAGGTTTGTTGTGGAAAGTGGTGGGGCAACCTTAACACTGAGGTATGACATGCTTTCAGTATAAATCCAAAACAGAATGATTTAGTTCTTCATACAGTGTTTTGATGTTAATTTCTCACACACACCCCTGCTTGGAAGTGTGAATGTGGTGACTAGGGGTTTTTTCTGGGGCTGAGGATGGTTATCTGTGGTCATCTGGTGTCTAGTACTAGGTTAGTAAATAAGGATGGAAGACAAAATTATACATGTAACCATTTTTTAAAAAAGGTTTTAAACTGCGTCTTTCTGATGCTTTCTGTAAATCACAGGTTTGCCCTGATTGGTCTGTGCACCTCAGGGGGATCTGAGGTATTCAGGTTATTGCTGTGCATTGAAGTGCTTTATGTATACAAAAAGAATAAAAGGAATATGAACCTGTTACTTTACTGAATATTTTCAGACTATGTGCTACTTTTAAAACAGATTCTTACGTCCTTTTTTAATATAGACATGAATAGTCTTTGAGAACAGAATTACAGTCAAGTGCCGTTATTGCACATGTAATTTTTTTTTCTTTGACAACATTGGGTTCAGATGGATATAGCAATATTTAGGTGATATTTTTAGTCGCTTTATTATACAAAGCACAACATCTTTTCGAAACAGGTTATGCTGGGTTTAGAGTTCAGTGCTCCGACTTTATGAATTTGAGATTTCCCAAAAATGGAGTAGTAATATTAATGTCAATGTCACAACTAAAACAAGAATTCACGTGTTCAGAAATCTATAGCACATTGTTAAAGAATAAAAGCATTTGATCGAAATGTCCGTCAGAATTCACCAAGACGTTAACAACCTGATGCCAGACAAAATTTTATTGCTATAAATATTTATATGTTCTAACTGTATTGCGTGTGTGTGTGTGTGTGTGTGTAGGGGGGGTGCTTCCAGGAATCAATTGCTTGCTTGTGATTGCTCGGGTAATTTACCACATTACTAACTAGACTAAAATAATTGCACGGAAAAATAATTGTCCTGTTAAAAATAAAATCCTGATTAATCAGGGGAATTCAATACATTCAGCCCTTGTTCTTCACGGCATTTTGGAATAGATACGCACAGAGAAACGTAACCTGCCCGTATTTTACATGCGGTAAACGTAAGGTCCAAAAAGGCCAAAAGTAAAACCAAACAAAAAATAATACATTACAATTTTCCAAGAAATAAAAATCCAAAGAGATATTCATATCCCTTATTTTTATAAAGCTTACCCTAAGATTTGGTACCATATTCAATTTATAATTCGATATTAAGGGAAGTATATTTTAAGTGTATATATCTATCAGGAAGGCCAGTCTCGTCATGTGATCGGAAGCTGATGCTGCAACTGGAGTGAGAGCGTTGGGAATCTTAGAGATAGGTAAACAAGTTTAATATTTCGGATAGTAATGGCAGCATTATACAGCGTTTCAGATGTATAGTATTTACAGGAACGCATGAAAAACCTCGATGCGCTAACATGCTCCAACTAAGGCCAGTTTTAGAAACTCGAAATGGCCGTTGTGCTAGCTAGCGATCACTAGCTAGCTCCAGCGAGGTTGAGGGGGAGCTTAAAATAAACTTACACGAATATATAGATTATCATAAATTTTTCTTTAAACTATAGGAGTCCGGAATAAAGTCATTAGTCAGTTTTTCGCATCCAAGAATCGAGCATTTCGATTGTATTACAGTTAAGGAATTGCTCTATTTTATTTGCTCGTCAACTGGCTCGATAAGTAAACTGAATTGGACGCATACTATTTATGTAAAATATTTTTGTCTTAAAACGATCAAAGTTTTAGCAGACTGATAAACATTACTTATTTCCTGTCACTTCACAACTCTAAAACGTCAGTGATTTGGTGTGTGTTTATATGCCCGATAGGTATTTTTCAGTTTTGCTTAGCTCTGAAAATCGTTGGCACGGCTGACAGTGAATATAAATACGTCGTTTACAATGTACCATATAATCAAACTTATCGTGATCGTGGGATCGTACATTTATTTCGTTTAGACGGAAAACACTTTGAAGTGAGAGCAGTCATCCGTAAGGTCTGTCTTTCCGTCCGGATCTGGGGGATCGAGGGCCGCCTGGACGATTCGGTCCTGCGCGCCCTTGGTAGCACTAATGAGAGCCCTGGGTGATATTGGAAAGTCACAAAATTGTGAAATAAAAACTAATGAAGGTCTATGTCTCTCAAGCTCCTCAGTTAGTAAATGAAACCTAGACAGGTGGCTGCGCGGGGCCTGATGTAGACCTGGTGTCCATGTGCGCGAGGACACCTTGCAAGATAACGTCATGATGCAGATACTTTAGTTCAGCGCAGTCGTGAAGGTGTGGTATTCTGGTCAGAAGTTCATATTTGTAGCTTTCTGTTTACTCTGCAGCCGTGCCAGGTGAGCATTTCTGTGGTCATGGCAACTTGGAAGAGCTTCGTGTGCTGCCTCCTGCCGACGTATCACTAGGCTGGATGGTAACAAAGCATCAGTCACGTTTGGCTGTATTTCTGTAGTGAGATGTGAGACTTCAGTGGTGTGTGTATGTGGGTCACATTCAGCCATGTGGCTGACATGCTGCTTTCATATATGCTACAGTTTACTGCCCAGTTAAAGTGCAAGATGCAGTAATTAGCTGCAGAATATGTAGCCTAGTATAAAATGTTTGTGCTGGTCACATAGGTGTTTTGTGAGTACACACATTTTCCCGCATACCAAAATTTGAGAAAGAATTAATTATCAAGCACAGCAGCAGCAAGCAATGATATGTTGCAGTGCTCAGAATGCAACATTCCCCCATCTTCCATTAAGTTCCATGCCCTTTGTGTCTCACCGTCATCAGTGTCTTTGCTACTATAGCTACACTTGATATGTTTCCATCATCTTCTGCAGGACGTAAATGAGCAGTTTAGTGAGATTTGACACGTTTTGGTAGCAGCACAGTGTATTCAGTGTAATGATGTATCTGTTGTTATGTCCCGTTCTCCTACCCCCACTTTGTCCTCCCCCCCCCCCCCCGGCCTTGGCTGCAGCTTCCTCTCCACACGCCTAAATGGGGGACATGAAGACTCCAGATTTTGATGACCTGCTGGCAGCGTTTGACATTCCTGATATCGATGCTAAAGAAGCCATCCAGTCTGCCCCCGAGGAAATGGAAGGACACCAGGTCCTTGGGAAGGCGGGGGATACTGGCGCCCCCCCTCTGAGACCTCCAAGCCCCCTGGATCCCCAGGGCCTCCCTCCTCCCGGCCAGGGTGACACCTCTATTGTCAGCGTCATAGTGAAGAACCGAGTGTGCCCCGAGAGCAGCGGAGGGGCAGAGCTGGAGCACAGCAAGGAGAGCCTGGCTAACAGCCCTGGGGCCGCGGCCAGCGGAGCGGCTGGGGCTGGGGGCAGGACTGAGGCTGGGGGGGTCCTCATGGGCTCCCGGTTGGGCCCCAGAATGCCAGGCTTGGTACTGTCTCAGCCTCCCAGCCACAACAGCTTTGGAACCACAGCCATGTCGCAGAGTCAGTCCAATGGGGAAATCTGGCCCCCGTGCTCCCCAAAAACAGCCTCCGAGGGCGGGGCCTTGGGTGTGCGGACAGCCAGGCGGGACAGCAATGTTTTGGAGAGGCCGAAACCCCTCATGAGTCCGGGAGATTCCTTAGGAAAAGGGAGTAAAATAGGGCTTTTACAGCAGGAGTCCAGCCCCCTGGGAGCAGATCCAGGCAAAACCCCCAGCTCCTTTGCCCCCTCCCCTTTTGCTGGTTCTGCCCCCCAAATGTCGGGAGTGTCCCCGGGACTGTCGTCCTCTTTCTTTACCCCTTCGAAGCCGATGCCCCCAGCCACCTCCAGTCCATCTTCTCTCCCTGCTAGTCTTCACCTCTCTCACCCTGCGATGTACCCTTCGCCTCCGCTGCGCTCTTCTCAGGGCCTTAATGGCACACAGCAGTCTGCCTCCTCCGTTTTTCGCCGCTTGGAGTCAGATGAGGAGGACTCCGAGCCAGACTTTGGGAGTCCCCTGGTGATTCAGGAAAGCATCGAGTCCCCAGTATGTTCTCCGCCCAAACTGTCTCATTATCATCGGTCTCCTCCTAAGGTCCTCCTTTCCACTTCTCCCCGTCTGGTTCCACCGGCGCCTACTTCAAACAAAGTAGGTGTTCTGCCGGGCCCCGGGTCACCGTCCCCTCCTCCTTTTCCTCCAGCCCCCTTGTTACCTGCAGCCAGTAGTCCTGGACAGGAAGACGGGAATCCTGAACATGTCAAAGAGGAGCGGGATTCTCCTGAGAGCCCAGAGCCCGAAACCCCCAGCATCACCGCTCCCACATGCTCTCAGCCAGCCGCTCCGACTCTCAAATGTGACTCTGGTCCAGGTGCATCTTCGGAAGCTAAGAACAGGGACAGAGAATTGCTGAGTATCAAAAAGGAGGAAGACAGGGAGCTAGAGGAGGGCAAGGCGGACGGATCAGCCGAGGACAAGACCTGCGTAGGAGATCTTGGAGGTGAGGGCCCCAAAAAGGAGATGGTTAAAATGGAGGATCAGGAGCAGGTCGCCGCTGTCCTGGGTAGACCCTCGTCGGAAGGGAGCACTCTCCTTTCCCGGCCCCTGAAAGTGCGCATCAAGACCATAAAGACTTCCAGCGGTGGCATCACCAGGACCGTCACCCGAGTGGCAGGCAAAGGTGCCCCGCAGTCCAGCAGAGGCCAGGCAGGGGGTCGGGCAGTGGCCACCAGGCAGAGGAAAGCCAACGTAGACGCCTCCCAACCGACAGCAGCAAAGAGCTCCCTGCTGCCAGTGTCCACCCTGCAGGATGCCAGTAGCGCCATGCTCGTGGCAGCCAGCAAAGCTCAGACCAAGCTGGCGACCGCCGCATCCGAGAGGGCCAAGGCGTCTGGGACAAAGGCCGCCGTTCCCTGTACGTCTGGCACGGCCACTCCCTCCAAATTCACCATGGGCATCGGTGGGGTCGCGGTCCGCCCCACGGCGCAGAAGGCTGTCAACGGTGCTGCCGCTCCAGCTGGTGGCCAGCAGATGTCCAAGCCGGCCTCCATCGTGAGTGGCACCGGAACTGTTATCTCGCGCAGCCAGTCAAGCTTGGTGGAAGCTTTCAACAAGATCTTGAACAGCAAGAATCTGCTGCCCAGCTACCGGCCGGACCTGTCCTCCCCCCCGCCTGCCGAGTGGAGCCTCCCGCTGCCCTCCAGCGGCTACCGCTGCCTGGAATGTGGCGACGCCTTTGCCCTCGAGCGCAGCCTGGCACGCCACTACGACCGGCGCTCCTTACGCATTGAGGTCACCTGCAACCACTGCGCCAAGCGGCTGGCCTTCTTCAACAAGTGCAGCTTGCTGCTGCATGCACGCGAGCACAAGGAGAGCGGTCTGGTCATGCAGTGCTCCCACCTGCTTATGAGGCCCATCCCCATCGAGCAGATGGTGGGTCAGCAGGACACCACGCCCATCGGTGAGTCCCCCTCTGCCCTCCTGTCAGTCCATGTGGGCACTAAGCAGAGGTGCTGGACCAGTTTTTGTCTGTATTATTAATTATCTTTATGCAAAAGAAGCAGAATTGTTTTTGCCCATTCTATTTGTGATCTAAATCAGGTGATAAACGATATTTGCTGAGGGATAAGAAGCTTCGCAATGGAAAAAAGTGAGAGGTTACACATTTTATTAGGCCAGTGATTATACATATATATATATATGTGTATATTACACACACACACACACACACATTACATATTATTTTATGTTACTCATATCCTTAGCCCAACATCCACCTTTCATGTGTTATTTTAATAAGTTTATTAATAAGTAAAGCATGTGGGAGGGGAACTTTAAGGCTTAAACTATAAAAAAAAAAAAATGTTTGTTTATATGGTCTTTCTATATTGCGGATTTTCACCTACCGCTGATGGGTCTGCAACGCATCTTCCGCGATAGGCAGGGGTTCACTGTACTTAATAATTAGCTTTATCATTTTATTCCAAAAAGTCCTTTTCTACAGAATGGCTTTGGTCCCGTACGACAAGAAGCAGCAAGTTCTTGTTCTTTGGGGTTTAACCGATGGCGTCCTCCCTCCCTTCCAGGTGTCCTCTCTCCGGTGGCCCCGTCGACGGCCGGGTCTGCTGGCCCCATCGTCCCCAGCACATTGAAGGAGGGGCCTGCCACCCAGCCCAATCCTCCCCGGCGGGCCCCCGAGGGCCCCATGGCCACCCTGCCATTGCCCTGCCCCAAGGCGGAACCCCTGCAGTATCACGGCTTTAAGTGTCCCGAGTGCCACAGCCAGTTCGCCGGAGCTGCAGAGCTCGCTGCCCATTTCCAGGAGGTCAAGGCGGAGTCCAGCAGCGTGAGTCCTCATAGGTCCCGGGGCCACTTTCTGCGCCAGTTCCTTTTGCCTTTCGTAGATCTGGTCCAGTGAGACACTGCCTTCGTGACTTTGAAAGGTTAGTTTTTCTGAGGAGGCGCAGGAAGTGGTAAGCAGCTGGGAGGGCTCTGTGGTCTGGCCTGCAGTCGGGGATGAGTGCAGGCCTCTGCTTGGAAGTTCATAGTGAACATGGTGATGAGTGTGTGCTGACGTTGTGTGTGTCCCTGCAGACATGCACGCTGTGCTCCCCAGCCATGATGCTGCCCAACGGCTGCAGCGCCGCTGCCCACCAGCGCATCCACAAGCACCGCGCACCACACGTCTGCCCCGAGTGTGGGGGCTCCGCCCGCCAGGCCAGCTTTCAGGCCCACCTGGACGAGGCCTGCATGCATTTTGCCCGTCGCATCGGCTACAGGTCTGGCCTGATCACCATCGCCGTAGCAGTAAAATGCTATCATGTTTCGAGCCGATGCATTGAACTCTGTAGCCCTGTTACACGCGGAAAACCACTCGTATCATAAGCCAGACTGGCTCAGCAGGAGAGGGACCCTAGGATACGGTGCTCAGTAGGGCCCTCTAGGGTTACAGGATATGAAATGCATCCCGTTCACCCATCATTATGCAAGCACACTGCCAATAAGCTGCCTGAGAAAACACGCTTGTTTTGATGCATGTTTTACCAGCCTGGTGTCCTTTCTTATGACCTTTGAGATGTTGTCTCCCGGTGGTGCAGTAGGGGGCGCTGCTGCATCTCGCTTTCACTGCCTCGAGTTCTGGGATCCTTGAAATAACCTCCAGGCTAGCATCATGACTCTGCACTGGATCTTTTCCACTATTTATTACTAACCTTTATCTTTTTTGACTTGGAATAAGGCCTGTACGCACAAAACACACTCACCCTGTGTGCAGTTTATCATTTGGGTGCAAAAATCACCTCAGAGAGGCTACAGAGACCAACCTCTGGTTTTCAGCAGGGGCTAATCTGACAGTATAAGAGGGACAGGGAAGCCCCATCCAGGGGCACAGTAAGGGCCCCTCTGGACGAAGGCTGTGCCCACGCTGGTTACAGAGGGCAGCTTTGTGATTGTGACGGCTCATGCCGTGTTACCCTCAACAGAGTCTCACTGTGAAGGCCTGGCTGCCTCACGTTTGCCTCATGCTTATAATGCTTATTAAGCCTCATGCTTATTAAGGGGACTGGCTGAGGGCGTGTTTCCGCCAGTCCCTCTGCCCATAGTGGTGTACGGAGAGCTGTTATTCCCCGGCCAGAAGCTCCTTTTCTCCTCAGAGGGTGAGAAGATGCCACATATGTCAATCCGACAAGAAATTGAACAGTGTCGGCGTGCACCAATCCTCTTCCTGCTGAAAATTTTCTAATTAGTCCTAATAGACTGCGTATTTAAAATACAAAAGGACATTGGAGTTGGAAGTTCTTTTGCCCTTACTGTTCCTCTGCCCTCCCGCCCCGCAGGTGCTCCAGCTGCCTCATTGTGTTTGGGGGCCTGAACTCCATCAAGACGCACATCCAGGTGGCCCACTGCGAGGTCTTCCACAAGTGTCCCAACTGCCCCATGGCCTTCAAGTCCTCCGCTGGGGCTGGTAGCCATATTAGCTCCCAGCACCCTTCACTGGGCAGCGTGCAGGCCAAGTAAGGTGCCACAGGGGACCGAGGCATGTAGCCGGACCCAAACAGCATGTTAGAAAGTGCAGTTAGCCAGACTGCACGCATTCACACTGTATGCGTATTTTAGCATGTCTGCCTTCGCTGTGTTGAACTGCTAGCAGGTTCTTCTGTGATGGTCTTGATGTGCCAGTACCCAGTTTTGGTTGCCTGCTGCTTTTTTGTTGACAGGCTGTCCTTCCTCATGAACCTTCCATTGTCCATTTATGCAGGATGATCTACAAGTGTGTGATGTGTGACACGGTCTTTACCCAGAAGCCTCTGCTCTACGTGCATTTTGACACACATCTGGCTAAGCAAAAAGTGCACGTCTTCAAGTGCCCCGATTGTACCAAACTTTATGCTCAGAAAAGTTCCATGATGGAGCACATAAAGGTTAGTCTTTTTTTTTATGAAGTTGTAGTTTCACTTCTGTTCTCATGATCGTTGAGTGGTTTCCTGCTCTACACGAAAGGTAGAGCACTTCCAAATGAAGCCTTGCCTTTTTGTGTTGCGCATTCATGTTTTCCGTGTGAGTGTGCTCTCGCCAAAGGCATACATCATCTCTTGTGTTGGCCTTAGCAAGGTGTCAACAGTGTCACCTTGTATTAAGTTCTACAACAAGAACATGACACTGTGCTGATCTCTTTCCCGTCTTCATGTTCCTGACCTTTGACCCTGACCTGTTTCATCCCGGAATGTCTCTCTGCCAGACGACCCACAGAGGCTTGTCCGTGAAACAGGAGGCGCCAGCCTCCTCTGTGCCCCCCGCCACCAATCCTGAGAGCTCTGACGGAGAGGACTGGGGCGGGGACCCAGAGGACGGCGAGGAAGAGGGTATGGATGGGGAGGCCGGCGAGCAGGGCCCTGATGAGGCCCCCAGCTCCCCGGAAGCAGGTTTGGGGCCCTCGGCTCAGAGCGCATCTTTGGAGTGGACGTGCACGCAGTGTGGAGCACACTGTGCAGAGCGGGAGGACTACGTGAGCCACATGCGAAAGGAGCACGGCAAGGTGTGTGGCCGCTCCCCAGAGGGTCTGCGCCAGATCTATGGCGCCATAAGCTAACCACTGCCACCTGTCCCTCCCTAGGCCATGAAGAAGTTTCCATGTCGCATGTGCGAGCGCTCCTTCTGCTCTGCCCCCAGCCTGCGGCGCCATGTGCGAGTCAACCATGAGGGCATCAAGAGAGTCTTCCACTGCCAGTGCGTCTGTCTTTTCTCCTCCTGCGACCTGGGCTGTGCCCAGTTGCTTAGCCTTTGCTCTGGGGATTGGTGGAGTGTTTTTTTTTGGGGTCTTGGGTTCTGCATGGTTATCTGTCTCTGGCTGAGCATTAGTTTTTCACCTATGCATGAGGTTGTACGGACGGTCACACCATGCTGTCCATGTGCAGGTACTGCACTGAGGGCAAGCGGACCTTCAGTAGCCGGGTCATTCTGGAGAACCACATCCGGGTCCGGCATGGTGTCAGGAGCAGGAATGACCAGGTATCTCAATCTTTTTTTAACTCCTGTTTGTGAGCTGTCGATTCACGGCACCTTTAGAGAACACCAGAACATTTCTCCCCTTATAAAAAGCTTTTGCTCACCCCAACCCAGAGACCAGAACTATCCCGAAAGCGCCTGGCCCCGGGTGCCTCTACAGCGGAGGCCAATGGCAATTCCTCTGAGCAGGAGGCTGACCTGGCCCGGATGGGGGAGGAGACGGAAGCGTCACGGAGCGCAGGCGGCGGCGAGGAGGACAGCGGGGAGGACAGCAGGCCAGCGAAGCGGCCCCGGGGCCCCGAGGAGGTCCCCAGCGACGGGCGCTTCCATTGTGTGCCGTGTGGCTTCTCCACAGAAGACCAGCACGAGTTTCAGCAGCACATCCCGCAACACCGCACTGAAGCTGGGGCCCAGTGCTCCCAGTGCGGCGCCTGCTTCGCCTCAGCCAGCTCATTGAGCCGGCACTGCTTCATCAGTCACCGTGTGCGCACTGCCCCTGGCCCCGGGGACCGCAGCCCCTCCCCCTCGGGGCAGGATGACGACAGCGAGGGCAGCCTTGGCTGCAGGGTGTGCGGCCGGCACTTTGATAAGGCTTCGGACCTGAACACGCACTTCCGCACACATGGCATGGCCTTCATTGCCGCTCACAAGACTGACAAACTGGTATAGGGGCACAAGGGGATGCTGTCAGACCGCTTGGTACTGGTGGTGTGAGAGTGCACTACATGTGTGTTCATCTCCATCTCTGGTCATTTGGTATTGTCAGTGATGCTGCCTTGGGAATCCTGTCCGTGCAGATGGACACCTCTGCGCTGTGAGGAGAACAGGGAGGCTCATCAGCAGAAGTGAGCTCTGCGCCATGGTTTCCCTGCTGTATATCAGAAGTGAGCTGTGCACCGTGGTTTATCTGCTCTATATCTGAAGAGAGCTCTGCGCCATGTTCTCCCTGTTTACGTTGGAAGTGAGCTCTGCACCATGGTTTCACTGCTCTACTTCAGAAGTGAGCTCTGCACCCTGGTCTCACTGCTCTACATCGGAAGCGAGCTCTGCACCCTGGTCTCACTGCCCTACATCGGAAGCGAGCTCTGAGCCATGGTCTCCCTGCTGTACATTGTTGTGCATATCCTACTTCTTCACCTGGGGCATTACTTTTGTCTTTGTGTCCCCCAGTCAGGTCTTGCAGACTTGTAGATATATATAAGCTTTCTTTGTTGTTTTCTCATTGCTTGATAATCCATGATCTTTAGGTCTTATATTTGACTTATTTTCTGATGTTAAAATGGAAAGAAACATGTAGTTGAGAACTACTCGAGCAACAGACTGCCCCCTGCAGGTCGCAGGTCCTTTACGTTGTGCACTGTCACTCCACAATATCTGGTTCAGCTGAGGAAAATTCTACACAGGCATTTTTGTTTCTATGGGAAGACTAAAAAAAAAGATTTAATGAACACTATTTTTTCTACTAATCACATAATATAATTGTATTTAATTGCATTAGCTAATTATTTTTAATTGACCATTGTCATGTTTTACCTTTATTTTTTAGAAGTTGAAAGAATTATGAATTTTTTCTTCAGTCTGTTTGGCCTTTCACTCTATTTCTATACATATTGAAATGGGGTCTAGATTTTGGAATTTTGCTACTCCCAAGACCCTAGCTCTACAGTTACTGTGCTGCTAGGAGCGGCTGGTGGCACCCAAGACCCTAGCTCTACAGTTACTGTGCTGCTAGGAGCGGCTGGTGGCATGGAGGGACTGTGGGAGCTCAGACTGAGCTTGGCTGCCCAGCTGGACCTGCTGCTGTAGCAGATGACAAATTTGTACATATATGTGCCCCCTGCACAGACTGGTAGGCTTAGAAAGCTCCATGACTTCTGCTTTGCTGTGACAATGTGAAAGCGATATTGTGCACTTGTCATTTCAGCTGTCTGAATGCTAATGAATTGATTGTACTTTTTATGTAGCCTAAATTTTAATGCAGTTAGTACAAAATGCTTTTACTGTATGCCTGATGATTATGTACAAATGAGAAGAAAAGGTTTTTAATAGTTTGTACAAATAATCTTGCCTGTCGTCTCACTGATGATAATGTGTCTCTATAGGTTTGTTTTTTTTTTCCTAGAACTCGTCACCATGAAAAATGTTGCCTAATCAATTTTATCAGTGATTTTTCTGTTTTGCTCCCATTATTCATCTTAACGAGAGAAATCATTTGTTGTTGTTTTAAATAAATGATGTATGTTTGGGATGGTCAGTATATTACTGTTTTCTTAGACAGGAGTGCTCCTGTCATTGGCACTGTGAATATTTGGCAGTCAAAGTGGGCTGCAGTCAGATGGCTGTACCCACTGCATTCGTGCTAATCTCAAATAAGAAAGTGTAGTTATCAAAAATGTGCCTTCATAATTATGTCAAACTCCAGAAAAGACAATGTCTTATTCAGATGTTCAGTGCAGATTTCTTATGAGGAGGTGTCTGTCAGTCGATGCTTTGGAGGTTTTATATCACGATAGAGAAATAAGACTTTCCAGAGCTGTATTCTCTGAGGTGCCTGATCCTACAGCAGCCATATAAACACGCTGTATTCTCAACTTTTCAGAGGTCAGCTAGGCTTCGTAACTTGATGGTGCTGAGAGGCAACCTTAAGAAAGATAAGAGCCGTACAGGTGTAACGACCAAGAACATGTTTGTAGGTTCATTTGGCTAAAATGAGGTCCCTGCAGGGTTGTTGCACCTCCTGTGACAGGGTGTGGAATTTGGTGATCTGGAGCGAAGCTTGATAGAGGGGCACTGCTTGAGTTCCAGAGGAGTCAGCTGGACACGTCCTCTTGGGGGAGCCACCGGGTGAGACCGGGATGCGCGGGAGGTGATGATATCTCCCAGATGGCTCGGAACAAAGATCCCCCCCCTTGAGGCACCCTCCCGCCCAGTTAAGGTATATTCTGCAGGACTTCAATGCAGCATATTACTTATTCTTTGAAGATTACCATGCGTTTCTGGTAACAGTTTACTACAAAACATTGTGCGAGTGGCATGCAAGCATGTAAAAGAAATGTTAATACGTTAATAATATTACAAAGAAAGCCAAGAATGCAAGTGGATGCAACAGTGAGATCTGATGGTGTTTTATTCAGGACAGCAGAATTTTGTGATGTTTATACAAGGTAATACATCACTTCAAGCTTGCAAGTATATAAAATAGCAAATGCTGAAATATGAGCATATAAACTGATTAGTAGATAATAAAGGGGTTGCCTGTGCAGACTGCATCCTACCTGACGCCCTGTAACTCTGTTTACTCTCTCATTGCTGTCCTTCCATATATGAACCTTCCGCTCCAGTCATCCAGTTATTAGTATTTTAGGTGCAACATTCCAACACCATCTCGTGTTTGTGTTTTGTTTTTCAGAATTTTGTAGTCGGAGTATCAGAAGTGTAAAGTGGAAGCTACATTTTCTAGACGCGTCACATGAGTATGGGGGCATCATCGACCGGTTTAATCTGCATTTTTGTTCTGTTGCTTTGATGCGATCTAGACTGTGTTCATGATGGTCTACCTGAGGTGATGCTTCTGTGTGGCCTGGATCTTCTAGTAGCTAGTACTTGCTGACCAATGTGATGTGGACCTTGTTCATGGTGGCATTTCCGTTTGTGGAGTTGAGGCTGGTGAAAGGCTACTGGCAAACGCAATCTCACTAAAGGCGAATTCTACTAAAAGATGCTTTAATGGGTGCACAGCTTCGGAAAAAAAATAAGAGGCCACTATATTTTAAAAAACCTGCATGTTTAAATCCAGGTTTAATCCTGGTTCTGCTGGCAGAGGAGTGCACTGGATGGCAGGCTGCTTCCCAAGCTCAAAGTTTCTAAATCAGCAGTTTACAAGAAGAAGGTGAAGCAGGAGATACTGGCAAAAACCAAAAACCATCCAGGTAGAGAGCGACTTTCTAATGCCAGAGCAATTAGCGATTTTCTAATGCCAGAGCGATTAGCGACTTTCTAATGCCAGAGATGATCGTTAGCTTATTAGACAGTGCCTGTTAAATCGGAGGATTTGCTGTGGGCTTTTAATTGTTTCCAGAGCTGTATCTTAGCACATATAACAGGAATAGCTGTAAGACGATGACACTTGTAGTTGAATTCAGCCCAGGAACTCCTAAAGTAAAGAAGATTGTCTTATTGTCTTAGTTTTATCAGTAAAGTAGTAATACCCTTATCAGTAGTATCATCATTGTATAAGACAATGTATGATTTATCATTTTCGCCAATTCTTTCAGCTTTACACTGAACAGTAAAGTATCTGATTGGTAATGTTAACTGGCAACTAATACATAAAGATCATAATCATAAAGATTTATCAGATTTTTTGCATGAAGGTTCATTTTCGTTCTCTTACTCACCACCCCTTTGTGGTAGGGAAACTGCAGGCGTTCCAGCGAGGCCCGTGGAGGCTACAGCTCCCGTGTCTCCCAGAGAAGCCCTCTGCTCGTTCGTCATTGGCTGCTTCTGGGCCTCAGTCACCATTGCAGCATTGTCAGGGCCCAGAGCCTTTAGCTGACTTGGTGAGAGTGTCTGATGGGGGCAAGGAGATGTGGGACTTTACAGGCACCATGACACAGACAATCAAACACCGAGATAAAACGGAAACAGTAAATGAGGGACATCAGGCTGGACACGCACAGCGGGGTGGGGGGGTGAGCCGGATCGGCGGGACACTTACGGCCAGCAGAAGGGGGGGGATAAGTGGGATGGTGAATGGCTGGATGAAGGGCAGCACAGAGGGGCTCAAGCTCTGCAGCTCTGAGGCGTTCAAGGCAGCTGAGGAGAAGAAACATACCATTAGTCTGTAGGTCACGAAGGACTGCTAAAGCCAGCATGAGCCTCTGGAAAGTGGCCACTGATAGTGGTGTGTGCTCTGGGTCTCAAGGGCTGTGGATCCAACAGTGTCAAAATACATTTGTCACTTAAAACCCCAGAAACAGCCACTATCGATTTAATTTAATTTAAGCAGTTAAGGTGTGATGCAAAACAACAAGCAGCACATCTGATGACAGCAAAGGTATCAGTAGGAAGCAAACAGGAGCAATATGGCAGAGAGATGCAGGAAGGAGGCTATGACTAGTGCAGGAAATAAGGGCATTTTCTCACCGCATCAAATACTGTAAAATGGCTATAAATATTAATACCAACATTGCATGTTATACACAACCAATCCTTACATCGCCAGTCAGTTACATTACGATCAGGCTTTTCTTTACTTTCAGTTCTGTACAGATATTATAGCACAGGGGGTTAAATTTTCATTAAAATATTTTTACTCTGTTGCTTTGGAGACAGTCATCATCATTTTCATCCTTGCCATTTAAATCACTCAAAGACGGGTTTGAGAAAAATGTATGAACGCTATTTTTGTTTTATAAATACCCAAATATTTATTACAATAAAATCACATTGGTTGGACAGCACACTATATGTGTCCTGTGTTAGTATATTTAACTAAACTTTTTCTCATCTTTTTTTTTCTTGTCATACCATCAGGATATTTTTGTTGTATATGTTCTTATGACTAAATTGCATTCTTTTTACTTCATTCATCATTATTTTCTGATTTCAAAACTCTTTTCAAGGCAGCGTTTGTATAAGCAATCAACAAAGAAAGCGTTCCAAGTCTCATACCAAAGTACAGACATACCCCAGCTGGTTTGGCATTTTTGATATTAGATCTTTTGGTACTGGTACTCGACTAGTAGTCAATGGAAAAGCAAAAGTACTGAAAGTACAGTACTTGGTGCAGTGGAAAAGCGCCCTAAATGGTAGTACTGCTCTGTAACTGACCCAGGATGTTCCCTGCACTGTTCACTTGGGCTGCCGACCAGTTTGCCGGTGCTCCGATGGCTTCCAGCACCCGCACCTTCAGCTGCATGGCCACATCAAATGGGCAGCGGATCCTGCCCAGCGCCCCCAGTGCCTCCCTGCAACAGAGCGCACCTCCATCATGGCCGCTGCTGACGGCACCATCACCCACTGTTTCTGGGCGCTGTACAATGTGCTTCTGACCTGCATGTCTCTGGTCTCAGCTGACTGATTTCTTTAGCACTCAGTCCACACAGAAACTGGCCCAGTCCCACAATCTCCATGGCCCCCAGTTTGGCTGGTGTGCAACCAGTACGGTTCATAAACCCAAGCCACATTGCTGTCCTCTGGCAGGGAATAATAATAATTATTATAATTTTTATTCAGAGAAAATCTAGACAATATTACGTCATCAATTCTGTCACCGTCTGCATTATCATAATCAAAATCAATATCAACAGCAGAATAAAATAAATGCTTGCCCTTCATCACTATCAAATATTCATCATATTCAAATACTATTCAAATATTCATTAGCATCATCTTTACACATTTCAGCACTTCTCTTGTCTGCTGACCTGTCTCTGCTCCCAGACGCATGAAGAGAGCATCTCCAGGGTGTCCAGGGAGCTGATGTTGAGCTCCTGGAGCTCAGTGTGGAGGAAACTCTGAGT
>JAODKE010000051.1:17184031-17204567 GCA_026779605.1 Mormyrus hasselquistii
ATTATATTATATTCATAATGCAATATGTAGGCATAATAGTAAGCTAATATGTTGATTTTCGTTTCACATTTTCGGGGAATGCCTCTCCATGGCAACATGATTATGTAAGCAGACTATGTAACAGGTGATGTTATTTATTTATTTTTTAATGAATCTGTTTCTTTTCCAGTGCTGCCACAGGATGCGTTGCTATGCAATGTGATCTGTGCTAGCAGCTGCCTAGATACCGTGCAGTTTCCGGCATCCCACTGGTACCTGAGGGGGAATCACATCGGCACACAGGGATATTGCGGTGAGCCCAGCACCCTGTTCTGAGAACATTTGCAGGAACACATTTTACTACAGAGAACCTGCTGTCCTTCCAAGTAAATGTGCCTAATGCCTCATTAGCGTATTAGTGTATGATACCGACACAAATACGAAAATGAAACATTTGCCATGTCAAACTTTAACAACTCCATCAGCACAAATTCTTGCAGAATAAATATTTTAAAGCTTTTCCCTGTTACGCAGCAAACAGCGGGGGGGGGGCGGCGAATTCTGAGCACCTGCCCCTATTGTCCAATAGAGTGACCCCCCCCACCCCAGCTGAACACCTGCTGTAATGGTATGATTTCTCTAATTGAAAGTAGAAAAAGTGTTAACCCCAGACATCATAATGGATCTATTATTACACTTTTATTTTATACCACTATATGCCAAAGTTACAACAAAACTGCTGCCAAGTACCTGTCTTCCTACAGAGTACCTGTCTTCCTGTGTTTTAATGATTTACAATAATTTCAAAACATATGACGTGTAGGGACATTTGACTAATATTTTTACATTTGACTGTGGTTTTAATATATGCACATATGCATTACCCAGATAAAATCTGTTACATGGAAGCTGTGTTCATTGTAGAGCACTATTTGTCTCAGTTTGTCATGTAGATTTTACAGAAATTTTACAATGACTTGTGATATACTCATTTGAGCCCAATGTATTACTTAGTTGGAAAATAATTTCTTTTCATTTTGTATTACTTACTATTAAATTAATTTCACTAAGTGTAGTTTAACAACAGTTGCATAAAATTAATACTTTAAAAATTGATATGTTACTTTGGCAGCAAACAATCAGTGTCTGCTTCACTTACCGTTCTGTGATCAGCCGATGTCTGGCTTCCGCTGGCTGTCAGACACTGCGGGATACGCGAAGCGTCCAGCAGGTTTATGTCGCTCTCTGTCTCCTCCCACCTGCGCTATCTGGGTATCATACAGGTGGGAGAGGCAGAATGAGATGAGTCTCAAACCCTGCATAGCTGATCCCTCAAAGGCTGGGTGGGGTGCAGCATTGTGCTAGCATTTCACCGCTTTATGGTATGTTGTGAATATGCATCTCATGCATCGCTGCATGAGAGCTGCCAGGCTTGTTTAAGCTCCTTCAGTAAACAATTCAGCTGGCGATGACGTGACCTCATACAAAGCATCGCGCCTGCAGACGATGCCGCATTGAAGTGGTCACTATCTACCTCAAAAAGGACAATATTCACTGCTTATTGGGCCTGCAACAATAAATAGGTATTAGATCTTTACCTTGTCTCTGAGGAGATCATTTATCTTTGTACTTTGACTTGTTCACCTGTGTACTTTATGTTCCTTATGTAACACTGTATAATGCAGAAGTAAAGTTTATTTTATTTTTTATGTCTTTATCTGTATTTCTTGTTTTTTTCAAATGTAGAAGAACATCTTCAGCAAGGCACTAGGTTATTAACCAACTGTAATTTGAACTGGTTCCTCCTTTCTAGCTCGAACCTGAACTGTGAAACATTTCAACAAGGAAAATGACCAAAGATCACTCTGTTAAAGCTAAAACTACACTAGGGTAGTACTATGTGCACTTATACACTTACACGTGAAAATAAAACATCTACCCAAATACCGCATAGAACTTCAAAAACACTATACAGAATAGTGCCTTTTCACATTTTTGTTCACTTCACTTTAATGCTCATAACAATTTTTGTTTTTAGTGCTTGCAGGTTCACGTAAGACTCAAAATACAAAATAAAGACTGGTACAAATAACCAGAAATCGGTAATATTTCAATTAAATGTATTTAAAATAATTTATTTAATTACTATTTCATTACTTTTGAGTATTTTGTAATCTGTATTTTGCTGGACGGAAAAAAATATATAACACATTTGTAACAAATTAGTTAGAGAGATTGTATTTTATGTATTCAAAATATTTTAAAAGCTTAAAATATGTTGTTTTATTTCTTTATTTCCTGTCATTTAAAAAACCTTATTCCCCAGGCATACAGACTTTTAATTGCAGCATATCAGCGTCTCCGGTTAGATGCATGTAATTCACGTGACACGCATTACTGGGCCCAGTTGGTTTTCTGCAAAATTTGTGTCTTCGCGCTCCTAAAGGTAAGATAACGTCTCTGAAAAAAAGACAAAGCCCCAGCCAAACTTGACTGAGCCCCTAATCTTTTCAATAGCTAGAAACTACCCTCATTAATTCTACATTCATTTATGTTTCATGTGATTAATCAGAGACTTCCATCATTTTCCATATCTGCTTGTCCTATGCAGGGTTGTGGGGGGTCTGGAGCCTATCGCAGAAGCTATGGGAACAACCCAGCATAGGTCACAATAACACACACACAAACACTCACACATACACACACAAACCTGTCCTCATATCTTTGTGGGGACTGTCCATTCATTTGTATGGGCAAAACCCTAACCCTAAAAATGACAACCGTAACCCCAAACCAGTCATAACCTTAGTAAGCAACCAAACAGAATACAAGACTCTTGGCATTTTTAGTTTTTTGATTGCAATCACAGATTTTTATTAAATTGGATTTCCCCTTGTGGGGCCTGAAAAAAACAGGTTTTTAAATCACATCGTGGGGATATTTGGACCCCACAATGTATATCTGATCCACAAACAAGCCTACAAACGATTTGGCATCTGCAATTCACCTCTGCATGTTTTTGGACTGTTGGCGGACACAGAAGAATCCAGGGGAACCCCAAAAGCAACATGGAGGAGAGACATGCGACGCAGGTGAGGATGTGAATCCAGGTCCCAGAGGTGTGAGGTGACAGTGAAAACCACTGTGCCACCTTGTACAAAAACTACATTATAGAGAAAACACCACACATTTGATTTTTCACGATGATCTTGTTTATTCAAATCTAATGCTAATCAGAAGCAGAAACATTTTGGCTACATCATTCCACAAAAAGTGCCTGAATTTTTGGCAAGCCGGTACAGGGAAAGCATATTCGCCGAACAGCGACTTAGGCTAATGCCACAGTAAGCAGAATTAATAATCTCTTTTATGGTTTTATGCCCTGTTCATTTTATGTTCATAAAATAAATTAAATGGTTTTATACAGCAGAAGTGCACTACTGAGCTGAGGGTCCACCCCAATATTACAGTCGCATACAAGTAATTACTTTGAGAGGCTGAAGAATTTAGGTACCAGCTTTTATTCAGCCCCTGAACCCCCCGAAAAACGTGAAGAAAATGGAAGATGCATCCCGGAGTCCATCTGATGGAGGTAAGACACCTATAATAAAAAATAAATAAATCAGCAGAAATACATGGTCCAGTGGGGTCAATGAGGCTAATGCTTACAAAGAAGGGACACAAAAAGCGGGTAAAACGGTCGCTAACAATGTCGAAAACCATGTGACAGAAGAAAGAGCTCAACACGGCAAAAAAAGCTCATCTGCTGCCCCACTAGGGCTAAAAGAGCAGAAGGCTGACGCTAACCGGGCTCTGTTGGCTCCTGTCGACTCTGTGGGCCTCTTGAGCGCGTGATTGTGGTCTCCTCGTTCCCGTGGCCGTCTCTCACTGTACGCCTCTCCTCCACCGCCTGACATACACACATGATTTGAGAGCGTCATATAACTCACACGCATTAACGGTCGCACCTGCCGTTTCCCCCGTCGGCACTGCCACACTCACTGCAACCTACCCCATCTGGCGTCACAACCTTTGTGATCATAACAGACTGCGAGAAAGATCTGACTGTGGGCTGAGACGGAGCGGGAGGGGGACTCAAGATATCTTCCAGACCCTTTGTGGAGACCTGCGAGTCCAAGTCTGAAAAGAGATGGCAGTGAAGGGTGGAACCTAAGGAGGATATGACAGTGGCTCAGGACAGGGATGAGAATGGCTTTATGTCACACTTTTTACACTTCACTTCTCTTTAACTGCATTGGTTCACTGCGGAAGGTTGTCAGACAGTGCACCTCAGGATTAACTGGATTAACGTGAGTATAGTCACTTCTGATAAAAGATGGGTAAGTAAGCGTAGTTCTGTTATTGCAATTTCATTCCTGGGTCAACGAGAGCTGGCATTTTGTGGACACGATAAGGACAAAAATTCTAACAGAAGGAACTACAGGGCATTTGCTTTTCTGGTATGATGAAATGAAGATTCACTTGCCATTTGTGCAAGTACAGGTACACTGGTCCAGTTCTGTCTGCATATCCCATCATGCTCTTCTTGAGCACAAATTAGGGCGGCAAAAACCATAATCATGAATATTTAACACAATTACTCATTGACTTTGGAAATATGCATTGACTAAGCTTTAAAAAACACTTGTCCTTTTAATAATGGATGTCCTTTAATTTTACTTCAACTAAGAAACAAATACGTAGGAACTGGACACGTGATTAAATCGTGACCAGCCTTTGACTGCATCGCCACATTCTTCTGATTTACATGCCGCCATGGCAGATGCTGTATTCTACAGGTGACAAAGGGCATTAAGCAAAACAAAAATGAGGAGAAATATATACTGGATAACTTAATGGTCGCCTATATAAATCTTCAAAAACCTGAAAGTGGTTGTGTGCCGTTGAAAACGCAAACATTTTTAAACTTAACGAAAACTACAAAGCTCAACCTCCAAGCCCTAATAACCACACCCAATTACTGTCACAGTGATCGGTCCACCTCAGCTGAGAGAGGATGCAGTCCCACAAACAGGTCGGAATGAACTGGACTATAGTCAAACCGTCTGATTTGGCTGCGTGCTGAAAACTGAAATGAAAGCGTTTGGAATACAGGTTTGCTGATGTTGCTCAGCCTATGGTTCAGTTCTGTTCCATCAGTGGCGTGTGAGCAGTACGACTGCTAAGCCACTGAATAAAGTGAGAGCGGTGACTTATTACTCAACAGAAGTCATGGAGGATTCAAGCTACTGATTACTATCTACCTCTGTCCTCCCGGACGGTGTCCATGTCCTCTTCTTTCTTTAGCCTCCTACTCCACAGGTCATTAAACTGTCAAGCCAGGAGGGTCAGAACAAGGAGAAGAAAAAGTCAAAATGGAGAAAAGTAAAGGGCGGAGGTCACACTGGAGCATGGCACGAATGTCCGTAAGTGGTGCAAAAATCATAGCATGCCGCACCTTGGAGAAGGGCATCCAATGGCGTGAAGGGGGCGGGTCGGTGGGCGGGGCTGCAGGTTGGTCAGGGGATTTCAGCATAAAGTCTCTAAGGGAGCCAGCCTTCCCTCCTCCGCCACCGTGCTCCATGTTCTCCTCGGGAGGCGGGCCTTCAATCTGAGGCACACCTGTAATGGAGAGTCAAGAAGCTGAGGATGATGTCCCTCACAGTCAAGGTGACGTTACACCTACTGAATTATAAAAGCAGAGAGATGGTCTTAACATCTGCAAAAATGTACAAATGAGTGGGGGAGTAAGAAAAAAAACAAGTGGTTCATTAATTTCCAAGTAAGTGACTTTTCCAGTCGGTCCTTTTCCCATGTAACATAAATACAAATTCAGCAATGAAAGACAAGAAAAATCATGCATAAAGTTTGAAATGTGTCAATATTTTACACTTGTATAGATTAAAGGTAAAAGCACTTTAAAAACTCCTGATAAAAACAGACAGACACTTAATGTAAATAAATGACCAATAAACGGCTGGTAGGTGAGAAGGTGTGTGAAGGTTTCAGGGTGAATAGTTCAGGTGTAGAGAGTGTGAAATGCCTGAAAGCAAGAGCCTGTACCAAAATGGCGGAAGCCTGGCTGGCGATCCCACGTGTTCAGGAAGGAGAAGACCTCCTCCATCTCCTGCAAGACTTGGCCAAACACCTGGGGCTCCTCAATACGAAATCCAGATGGGCCAAAACTGAACCCAAACCTCAGGGCATCATCAAATGGATCGTGCTGCTTAGCCTCAAAGGCACTGCCAAAGTCATCATCCTCATCTTCATCGTCGTCATCATCATGGGTCAAGCCATCAAAGAATGGATCCCTGACAAAAAAAAAAAAAAAAAACAGCATTTCAGAGTGTCCTGGCTTTGCTTGGACCCTGCGTGTGGAGGCAGGCCTAAGGCTCGCACCTGCTGTACTACGTAAGTGACACAGAAGATTAATAAATAGTTGGACGTTTCTATTGTCATTATGAGAACCAATGATAGTTGTAAACATTTTAACTAGCATTAAAAAGTTTAGTTGCAAGTAATTTGACATGTTGTGAAGCTAAACATAAGTAACATAACGCGACCCCAGCACACGACCGTGAGAAACTAATGCAGTTAGTTTTATAGATTATACATTGCAGGTTGTCAGTTTCCATAGCTAGTACAGAATAAAAGAAGTGTTTACAAAACTATAACTCATTTAATTTATCCAGTCGTCGTTTTAGCTTCAGTTTCACTTACGTTGTCACGGCGAAGCTGCTTTCCAGTCATATGGACATGCCTTCTTGGCTAATAATTCTCTACCTTTTGTATTGATAATACATTAAATCTATCGAGTATAACAGAAATATATTTTAACAAGGAACTACGAACAGCTGAAGTCAGAGACACCATCAAACCTCGACAGCCGATATCGGCCATTTAGCTCAGCATCTGCTATAATGTAGCACAGTGGGGAACGAAACTACTCCGTTTTACTGTACAGGATCAAAGACGAGACCAGAAATACAACAGATGATAACTGTGGTTGGGTATTTCTCAATTTCTCAATTTTTTAGACGTCAGTGAAATGCATCATTGGTGTGGCTACTTTGCTAATTAGCCTCCGTACAGCTTTTTCCCACAAATTCATACCTTCGGCCGGATCCACTGTAGCGGCCACCGGGAACCCCGAAAAAACCACGAAACAAATCAAATATGCTCATTTATGTTTACAAGATAATCGGACATTTAATCAGGCCATCAAGGCAGGGTTGTTCGCAGACGTGACGGTGTTACGCTGTTGACGTAAATCGAGCCAGTGCTGGGCTGCGCGGACGAAATGTCAGATGTGTTTGGTTACGTATGATTCGCTACATCTGCTTGTGCAGTGCTGCGGGTCTAGGGTGTAGTAGCCGTGTATATAGATAAGTTATAGAGTAGTATATGTCTTATTTTTTAGTGAAATATGGTGAAAATTTTCCATCGACTGTGCAAACGAAAGGAGTATACTTTATTGTAAGTGTGGTTTATGCATTTTTTTATAATGCCGATCAGTTCCACCGTATGATCCATCTGTTTTCAATGATCGCTTTAATTAAAAAAAAATACTCGCTTGATCTATGCAGGGCCCATGATGAGGCGCCAACCCATTACGAAGCTTACACACACCCCATTCACACCTATGGTTAATTTGGCAACTCAAATTCACCTTAGAAAAAATACAGAGAACCAGGATGAAACCCCATGACAACATGCAAAGTCCACAGACTTAGAGCTGGGACAGACTCGAACCCTGGTCTGCAGAGGTGTGAGACAACAGCATTAACCACCCCTTTTACCATTTCATTAACAGCCAGTCCCAAGCTATGATTAAGGACGTTGTCAGACAACAATAGAGTTTATATATTGAAAGCATGCTACCCTTCCGGAGTTCCTCCATTACATTGTGCTGGTACTGTCACACACACAAAAACCACATTTAAGTTATCCGCAATGAATCTCTCTTGTAGTTCTGAAAGCAGTTTAACAGTATTTTGACTTATTTTCTAAACTCCACCAAAACTGGGAAGATTGCTTTTAGGGCATAATTAATAATGTAGTTCGAGTGCAGCATTAAAGCAGGTTTCTTTCCAATGTATCTATTATTTTTTTTTTTTTACTACATGCACTTCCTGCATAATCTCCTCTGCACGGACATGAAGCCAGATATAAATACCTAAGCTGTGTGCTGGTACCACTCAGTACCAGAACAAGTGGAAAACAAGGAGCCTCAAGGGCTTTGCAGCCCCTCCCTGAACCCAAAGGGACTGTCCTCATCTCCGCCGTCTTGGCAATCTCTTTGGGGCATTTAATCACTTTCAATGCACCATACCTCAGATTATGCTGTGCTTGTCAGAGGGACACCTGTTGCTTGGCAACAAAGCCCAGGCCAGGAGGCGAGGCTTGCTGATGTAATAGCTAATGAGTATTTAGATCGTTATAAGTGGTAACACTTTCGATAAAGTCCAAGAGTAATAATTGTATTAAGCTAAACAGTGTTGTGTAAAATAATGAAATAATTAAGATGGTTCTCAAAAAGTTGCATTAACCAGCAGACAATCTAAGTTTAATAAAAATGCAGCACATTACAAGCAGTCTTTATCCATACTGATATTTAAATATGATCTGAGAAACTATTTAGTCAGGATTACGGTCAGTTAAAGGCTTCATCTCTTTCAGGCTCAGCTTTTATCATCAGCATTTTCAACTTCACATCACCGGAAGAAACTTTGTTTGCACCAAAAGAACCTGATTTTGATCATCTTCTCTATGGTGTTTAACAGTTCAGAGAAATCTAGCCAGACAACTGGCAAACAATGCAACCTTTAAAAAGAGATCCACATCAAAGTGATGAAAATGTCCGTTTCCTGTTTATTTCATTGTTATTTATATAATTATATATAGTTTACAGAATAAAAAATAGGAAACAAATGGACATTGATGGGTGAGAATGAGGAACAAGTTACAGTACTCAATTTAGGTTCAATAGTGTGTGCACAGACACAAAACAGGCTTATTCATTATGAAACAGTACAAAAGGAAAGTCACTGACAAAAAAGTCCATCATCAATAACAAATTTAAGGTGTCTAGTATTAATAGAGATGGAAAATTGGTTGGGTTAACAAAAAAAATATTTTAAAAAATGTGGGGGATACCCCACATCAGTCAGCTGGGTCCCAGACTCACACACGCCGATGGCAGCATGGTCCCATATGCACTCTTTTTAGGAATTATGGATTTAAATCTTTAAAAACTGATACAGAGGGAAATAAAGCCAGACTCAGTGTGACAAATGGGGGACTCCTCTCCTCTGTATGTCTCCCCCAGCAGATTAGGGAAAAAAAAAAAAAAAACTTCATTGTTGTTATTTTTTGTTTTTAGAAAAATTGCTTACACTGTTATGAGAAAAGGGGATTAAAAACAATACAAGCTGGGAGTACTTGTTGTTCCTCTGGTTTAAACTGGTCTGTTCTCCCTCTGCTCAGCTGCGGTCCCCATGACGACATCCTTCTCAGAATGCCCCACTCTTAAGTGCTGGCTTCCGTATCAGTGACACCCGGGCCTGCTGTTGGCTGGAGATGGGCAGTGAGGGCTTTGTCAGGACACGTCAGTCACACTTTAGGTGATGGGGGGCATTAGTTTGTACCCCAGCTGTAGCTGTTGTATGCAGACTTGCTGCCTTGGGACTTCTGCTGGATGGAAGAGCCCTGGGTTCGCTGTGCAGTGGCTCCCTGCAAGGAGATGGGGGCGGGACAGGAGCAGTGAATGAAACGCAGCACACTGCTGCATTTGCCAGCTTCACTGGAAACATATGTGCATTTTAAAGCATGATGTCAATTTCAAATTAACAAAGCTTCGTGGCAGTTCCCTAGCCTTCATGTTAAAACAAAGGAACAAGAACATAGCAACATTAGCTAAGAGAAACACATTTATACCACCAAAGTCTAACAGTAAATGACTCGGAAATGTGTGGTCAGATAAACCACTGAGGCATCTCTTCACTTAAAGAATGTAATAATGGGTGTTTTTCCTCCTGCAAGTACAGACGGAGCGGGACATTTCTTCACCTGTGCATCCTGCTGCAGGTGGTGGTGCAGTATCTGTGAGTACGGCTGCTGATGTGGGGTCAGGACATGCACGAAGGGGGCCGCGGGGTAGGCGGCCGCTGAGGCAGGGCTGATGGGGCTGCCGCTGCCCAGGGCGGAGGGCAGGCCGAAGGGAGCGGCAGCGGCTGCGTGGAAAGTCGGCTTTTCTAAAGACTAGAAGGAAAAAAAGTGCCTCAGGGTTACGGATGCCGGCGTCATCTGAGTAACTCGAAGAAGAGCAGCCATACCTGAGTCTTTGCGTAAACAGAGCCCGAAATGTCAGGGACTCCAGTGTTGCTGGATGCGACAGAAACTCCTGCAAAACATGGCGAGTTGCAAACACGTTAGCCCAAAGAACAAGGCCAGCGGCTGAGCTGTAGAGGCACTGATACTGTAGCCTGATAATGAGGATGGCGAATGGGCTATAGAGGCACAGAGGCTACAGTCCGATAATGAGGCCGGTGACTGAGCTGTAGAGACACCGAGACTGTAGCCTGATAATGAGGTTGGCGAATGGGCTATAGAGGCACAGAGGCTACAGTCCGATAATGAGGCCGGTGACTGAGCTGTAGAGACACCGAGACTGTAGCCTGATAATGAGGTTGGCGAATGGGCTATAGAGGCACAGAGGCTACAGTCCGATAATGAGGCCGGTGACTGAGCTGTAGAGACACTGATACTGTAGCCTGATAATGAAGTAGGTGACTGGGCCATAGTAACACCAAGGCTGCATCTACAGAATTTTCTGACACCATTTACAAGCAATGCACTGCCTGTTCTGCAGCAATGTGATGGTCCATAATGACAGCAAGTCTGCACAGGGCTTTCACACAACGACACCCTGAGATAAACCAGACAGACGCATACAGGTTGAGCCCCAGCCTGGTAAGACAGATGCTACCTTCCATTAATGCCACCAAAGCTATACGTACAGAACCTGAGACTCCGAATAACTCCATTTGAAAGAGAATGGCTGTGGAGGCACCTACGTTCACCCCCCCCCCCCCATTTGGCCCCAGCATCAACGGAAGCTTGGCCTCCAGGCTGGTTGTTACATACAGGAGTAGCTGCTGCAGGCTGAGACAGGAAGGTGAAGTTCGGCACCACATTCAGACTATTATTAGTGTAAAAGGTAAGAGCTTAGCCCTGACCGATGAAGCTGCAAAGCCAGGCGTGGAAAGCGCGGCCGGGCCGGGGGACTCACCAACTCCAGGCCCAGATACGGTACTGGCTGGCTTGCCCTGTGCAGAAGCAGCAGCTGCAGCAACAACAGAGCCATATCCACCCTTACAGAATTCCCCACTCCCCGAAGTCTGTCCCAGTTCCTCATAGCCTGCAACAGTGAGACAGACATAGACCGACAGAGTGCCGAGGGTCAGAGACAAGCAGAGCACCAAAGCGGTGAGGGTGAGACAGACAGGTGGCACACCGAGGGTCAGACACGGGCAGGCGGTGTATCAAAGTGCAGAGGGTTAGACACAGACAGGCAAAGCGCCAAAGTGCTGAGGGTCATACACACGGGCGGAGTGCCAAGGGTCAGACACGGGCAGGCGATGTACCCAAGTGCTGAGGGTTAGACACAAATAGGTGGAGTTCTGAGGGACAAACAAGTGAAGTGCCGAGAGTCAGACAAAGACAGGTGAGAGCTGAGGGTTAGACAAAGGTAGTCAGGGAGACAAGCAGGGAGACAGGCATGAAGAGCCCTGAGGGACGGATGGACGAACGGATGCATGGACAGACAAAGAGCCCAGAAAGTCGGTCATAAAACGCGTCACAGGCTGTGGGCAGGAGGACGGATCGATAAGAATGAAAGACGACAAACAAGCAAGAAGGCGAGGAAGTTAGAAAGGTCTCAGAAATGCAAGCCGAGAAGATCCAAGTAGCTGGAGAGGACTGAACACTGAACCCCAGGACAGCTTACAGCTTCAAGAAGGACTGAACACTAAACCCCAGGACAGCTTACAGCTTCAAGATACACAAAGATCACATTATTTTCTCCAACAGGATTAACTCAGATTGACCACGAAGTTCAGCAGGTTTTCATTAGTTGCACAGGTTTTCAGCCTGTGCTCCTCTGACACCAGCGCTGCTAGACCTTGTCCCATCACCTCTCATCCTCGTGTTCCTCACACTCTCAGAAGCTGTAAGTGTCTTTGCACTCCCTACCTGGGCCGTATCCATGGGAACTGTAGCCGCTAGGCTGCTGGAAGGGCCTAGCCGAGGCACTGACTCCAACGTTCACACTGTGCTGCTTGGACGAGGCAGGGGTCACCTGGGAAGGGGAGTGTTAGAGACTCATGCTGACCAAGACCCACGACAAAGACATTCAGTGTCTTCAAGGATGAAGGCCTTTGCACACCGTTCACAAATTTTTAAATCTGCCATCCGATAAAAATCATTACAAACAGAAACCTTGCCCTTTACTATTGTATAATTCTGGATATTCGCAATATGAGACGAGGAGGATGATTCTGTTGGTCATCTCACTTGAGAAATATTAACCAAATATTAAAATGAAGACCACTCCTCCAATCCAGTTGGTCCTGAACAGCAGTTGGCAGTATGTATAAGGCAGGGACACACACACACACACACACACACACACACACACACACACACACATATCACAAGTTTAACTGGCAACCCAAACTGTACCATCGGAGGTGATTTACAGATATTCAGAAACTGATAAACGACGAGAGACTCCACCTTCCTCTCTGCCCGAGTGGCAGGAGTGGACTCACCGGGAACACAGCTGGGCTGTACTGGAAAGGGCTGGCCAGGCTCGGCAGCCCAGTATAATACGGCAGACTAGTGTAGCTGTATCCAGGCGGCAGTGCAGGACTCAGGAAGGGCTGCTGTGTGCCATGCTGCGCCTGTGTCGGCTGCGTCTGCGGGAGGGAGTTGGCTGGCGCCGGGGATGAAGCGTCCCCGCGGCCGAACTTGGACAGCTCCCCTGCTGGAGGAAGGTGAGAACACGCTCATACAAAGTGGACTGCAGAGGAGCAGCCTTATCTAAGATACGCCTATAAGCAGAGGAGCATGACTGATCTCAATAGACAACTGTGCAGATGTGCAACACAGGCCAGGAAGAGAACAAGCAGGAGACAGCTTGTGGGGAGCGGAGGGGAGACGGGAGCAGAGGACAGGTGACAGGTGACGGGAGCAGGGGACAGGTGACGGGAGCAGGGGACAGGTGACGGGAGCAGGGGACAGGTGACGGGAGACGGGGACAGGTGACGGGAGACGGGGACAGGTGACGGGAGACGGGGACAGGTGACGGGAGACGGGGACAGGGGACAGGCGACGGGGACAGGGGACAGGCGACGGGAGCAGGGGACAGGCGACAGGAGACGGGAGCAGCAGCCGGGTGAGAGGTGGAGGAGATCGGACAGGAACAAGCTCACCAGAGTAAGGGTTGCTGGCTAAGTTGCCTTCTCTGCCTGCCAAGGCTGTAGTGGGAGAAGCGACTGGAATGCTATAATAATCCTGAGGAAAAGGGGCAGAGAAAAATGTTATTCTGCTAATGACTAACAATGTCAAGGTTTCAGTAAGCAACCCCGAAAAAGGAGGGGAATGGCCGAGATAAGGGGGAGAACCAGGGTGTCCAAACAGGGGACTCACCAGGGGGATCCTGGTCTGAAGCATCTGCAGATCATCATAACCGTAGACCTGAGGCTGAGGGAGGGGAAGAGCTGGTCAAGAGAGACGCAAGAAGCGGCCGCTCCAGGGCAGAGCTCACTGAACTGGTCACATGGACCAGGATTCCAGTGCTATTACTCATTCATTTAGCTGCATGTTTAGTTAACAGGATCGATGCAAACTTTCTTACATGCAAGTACATAACTTAAGCATTCTGATGTTACATTGCGTTTTAGGTAAACTGAGACTGACCATCTTGTATTACAGCATACAAAGCAAAATAAAGACTCCAGGCACTTTGTAAACAGTGTCATTTAAATGAGGTCCTGAAAGGGGGAGAAAAAAAAATATCAGCAGAAACAGTGGCAAGCAGAAGGTTGGGCAGCCCAGGTCCACATTTCTGTTACTGTGAATAAAGGCAGGTGATGTGACAAAAATAATCACTATTTTTTTTCAGGCATGATCACGATCCATGACCTCATCACAATTCTTTTTAATGTTGGTTTTTAAGACCATTTTTCAAGTTACCGAACAGTGCAGGGATCTAATTCCACCATTTTAAAAAATAGCCCTGTAAGGCAACTGAAAGAAAACCCCCCAGCTCCCTTATCACTGCCATGGGTGGCTGCCCTTCGCGGTCAGATTGCTTACAGAAAATAATTTCCCACGGGATCAATGAAGTGATGATGATTATTATGTCATCTATCCTGCTACGCTGCTCTGCGTGATGCACGTTGTACGTTGGGATGAGGGTGTAAAAAGGAGAAAAGGGAGGAATCCACAGCACTGTCTTCTGTTTGCCATCATTGGTTTACTGGAGCGTTGAAACAGACCTGGCTGACGAAACAGCTTTAGATGTGTGTATGTGCCACAGAACTGCAGCTAACAGAACGTGCAGTGCAGCACAACGCTAATGACCTTCTCCACAAAGATAGAACACGGACACATTTCAGTCACTCACGATCTAATACTATCCAATCACACACCCCTAACTTTAAATAGTTAAGCGAGTAGAAGATAAAGTGATCTCCAAAAGGCATATGAAATTCAAAGACAAAACCGTTGTCTTGCACAGTTCTGTTTTGTACAGTTTAATGCGAACAAAAACGAAAGGAGCTCCACACAAATGTTTGGGCCCCCCAAGAGCTCTGACCTCATACCAGCACCGGGGAGGGTCAGTCTTGTGTTGCAGCTAGTGGCAAAGGGAACGTTTCACCGGCAGAGAGAAGAGGGAGTTCAATGAAATACCAGCAAAGTCTTGAAGGTGAACACGAAAAGAAGGTGGTTTCTACAAAACAAGGACAATGAACCTAAACACACCTCAAAATCTACAATGGATTTTACCTCAAGAGGTGCAAGATGAAGGTTTTGATGTGGCCCTCACAGTCCCCTAACCTAAAAATAATCAAGAATCTGTGGACAGACCTCAAAAAACAAGTGCATGCAAGACGGCCCAAGAATCTCACAGAACTATGAGCCTTTTGCAAGGAAGAATGGGCAAAAATTCCCCAAACAAGAACTGAAAGACTCTTAGCTGGCTACAAAAGCACCTACAAGCTGTGATACTCGCCAAAGGAAGTATTACAAAGTACTGATCATGCAGGGTGCTCAAACCTTTGTTTTGCACGCTTTTTCTTTTTTATTATTTTTAAACAGTAAAAGACAGAAATATAAGTAATCTGGTTTAAAACATTACAGAAACCAGGGGCGTCCAAACTTTTGCACGCCAGTGTAAAGGCTGTTTTTGTTTCACGTGGATGTGACAACATGCGCGGCAATTGTGACAATTTTCATCGTGGGGCTGGCATTGGGTGCTGCGCAACAGTCAAAAATTATTGCAACGTGGAGGGTCGACACGAGCAAACCTCAATCATTCACTGGCCAGAGGCCAAACACTGCACAAGTCAGAAAGTGTTCGGGCCAAACACTGCATATGAACGCATTTCCTACCCTCTATGTTCACAATGATAACAAAATAGCCATTGCTCAAACGTGTTAGCTGACTGAGAAAATCCTGAAATACCTGCATTAATATGATTCCTACAGGACTCTAAAGACCTCATGCCCGGTTCGACTACACTGCACAGTTTTATTAAAATAAATAATTTTACTAACATCCCTTCCACACATTATAAATGTGACTTCTTAGAGCAGCTTTGCTCTAGAGCGCCACCCCAAGCCTGGAGTCGAAATATGTGGCAACCTGGCATATTGACACTAGACACAAGATGCGGGACAGTCGGGCACCGTGCCGCGTGCAGCGACACGCCTGCTTTCACGTTTCACAAGCAGCTCTGCCATCCGGAAGGTCACTGCACTGAGAGCCGGTGGCAGGAGACAGATCTGCACTCACTGGGTAGGGGTGAAGCAGCCCGGGGGTCACCACGTAAGGGTTGGGAAGCAGTGGAGGCACCCCGGGGGGGAGGTTTGCGGGCACCTTGCCTGCAGAGGACAAGAGAGACAGCAGGTTATGCCCAACCGGTCATTTCTTATGAGCTGGGGAAGCCACCCCACAAAGCATCTGCTAACCTGAAGATGGCACTAAGCTGCGGGAGGATGAGGTGCTGGAGATGGTGTGCACCACTGAGGAGGAGGAGGAGGAGGAGCAAGCCAGCGGGATGCCGAGCGCGCTGGCGGCTGATGTGGTACTGAGGGGGGGATTCGCTGTGCTCAGGGACACTGAGGAGGGGAAAGAGGAGTGGAGGCCAGACTCACTGTCCACACTGGGGTTCTTGGAGTCGGAGAGGGAGGAGGACAGAGAGACAAAGGAGGCAGAGTGAAGAAATCGAGCCGAAACAGACAAGCGACAGGCGGTCACCGCCTGCTGGGAACACTCACCAGGAGCATGGGAGCAGAGCTGTGTGCGGAGGAGGACGAGGAGGAAGGCACACCGCTCTGCTGCGGGGGGACAGTACTGCAAGGGGAGGGGCAGCCGGTCAGTATCCCTGCACGCAGCTCACCATTAGCAGTAACGACATGGCACGCTTACGTGCTGTGCTGCGGCTGTGCCAGAGGGGCGCTGTGAGGCTCCACCGCACCGTCCATCACGGGGGCCGTGCTGGACACGGGGGGCAGGCTGACGGGGTTGGAGACGGCCCTCCCAGACAATGCAGGGCCCGCCGCAGCTGGGGAAGAGTAGAGGGCAGGTTATCCGGCTGCTTCCCGGGCCGCTACCATGCTTTCCATCCCATTGGTGCGTAAGGTTTTATCTGCTCAGACCCAGTTTATCGGACTCTTGATATGAGATGCCAGCTATCGAGGACAGGACTACAGTAGAGAAACTAAAGTATTGGGATTCAACTGGCCACCTTATTCATGTAAAACAACCAGTGCGATGAGCAGGAGGTGAGTGCTCACCTTCAAGGACCTGTGCTGTCTGCCTGGAGTTGAAGCCATTCTGGGAAAAGACAGAAGATGAGAGCTGAGGAAGAGACCCAGGTGTGTCAGTGGAACACCGCGAAGGTCTTAACGTACAAAGGGCCCATGACAGATTAAACGACAGTGATGCACTGACAGGGACGGACTTTGAAACAACATGAACAGTCAAAGGAATCTGAAGGGACTGATATTTGGTAACTGCATTTGAAGAATTCAACTTATATCAGTTTGATAGATCATTTTGAAATCATTTTTATTTCAGTGAAACATCAGTTTAATTAACATATCAATTTCATGGGTTTGTTTGGAACACGGCTTTTGTTTGGATTAACAAGCTGATACAGATGGCGGGGGGTTGGAGGATACATGTCCCCCGACTTTTCATGGGGGGGGAAAAAAAAATAAAATAAAACTTTGATATGTTACATCCCTAGACAGGGTTGGATACTGTGATGTCTGAACTGTGTTGACCATCAGAAACTACTCATAGCACTCCTGCAGGCAGGAGTCCATTCAGGCACGTGCACGCCCGCATCCGCGCCCGTACGCCCGTGTGCACGCCCAGATCCCCAGGCCCGCATCCCCGCGCCCGTACACCTGCGTGCACGCCCAGATCCCCAGGCCCGCATCCCCGCGCCCGTACACACACATGCACGCCCGCATCCCCGCACCCGTACACACACGTGCACGCCCGCATCTCCGCGCCCGTACACACGCGTGCACGCCGCATCCCCGAGCCCGTACACACGCGTGCACGCCCACATCTCCGCGCCCGTACACCTGCGTGCGCGCCCAGATCCCCAGGCCCGCATCCCCGTGCCTGTACATGCCTGTGCCCACTGTCTCTCTTTATCTTCGCCTGTAGGTAGACAGAGTAAAGTGCACGCATTCATATTAGCCTATATATCACTTTAAAATGATTCCATGATGACCTACAGATTTAACAAAGGATAAATAACTCAAACACGGATGTCACTTTCTAAAACATTTTATTCACAAACATCTGCGCATTCTGTTTGCATTACGCCGTAGCAGGTTTTGGTCCAGAACAAGTTGAGAACTGAGTGCCAAATAGATCTGATCTGTCAAATAGCAAGCAATGTGAGAAGATGTAAATTCTATACAGGCTTAACCTAAACCAAGCCTATGTTAGATAAGATTGTCAACATAATTTTCTGATAGCCTAATTTATGTATACAGTACTACAAGAAAGAAAATGACTTCATCCAAGCTTGGCCCAATTGTCCGTTAGAATAAAGCTGTAAATCTATGAATGTTTCCTCACATATGTAACATTACAATAAACTGAGACTCGTAAATTTAAACTTACAACAAACTGTAGAGCCAGTTCCGGCTGATGGGCAATTCCATACCGCCAAAGTAACACTGTATGTGTGTCGGTCAAAATGCTTTGGTGTATTAAATCATGCCGAATGCCTCAAATCTGACTGCATAAACTTAAGAGTTGAGACCATATGTTCACTACTTGGTTCCCCCCCTCGCACCCCTGCAAAGGGGCACTTATAAAATATATTTCAGTCTTTTTCAGGCATTTTCCTATTAGAGAGGCAAGCTTAGTAAGCTCCTCATGACAGGTACATGGTTCAAAGCCTGCAAGCCAAACAAACAAGTGCTTTCTGATTTAAGATGCCATCAGAAATGTGTGGCTTTGCCCGGGACGACACACCGTGCCGCCTTAACCCTGCACTGCCAGTTCCAGGCAGTTACAGACCTGGTTACACTTACATACCCTTAAGAGCATTCTGCAGGTGGACTTTAATGATTTTATTCATTACATCTACTACAAACACACCACATATCAGTGAGCGGAAATACCTGCCACAGCATATGAACTAAGCCAAGCTAAAAAGTATGAGTGAAACACGTGCGGGGAAGTGTCCACAGGGGTGCAATGTGACAATATGGTGTTCAGAGTGCGTCTGAGACCCTCATCTATAGCAGACCATCTGAGAAGGTCAGCAGGCTGCAAAAGCTTCTCACCTTGACGGGCTGCATGTCCTTCTTTGGTGAAGAGGAGACACAGGTGGGGTACCATTGGTTCTGTGCAGCTCTCTGACCAAGGGCGGCCCCAGCTACTGTCCCTGCTGCCTGTGGGGGGGACGAGGCACTACCTCCACCCTGATACCCCTGGTCCTGGCTGGAGATGGAGGGTGCTGATTCACTAGAGGCGAAAGACAACATCCAACAGTCACAACACGTAGCATTTTGCTTTATTTTATGAAGAACCAAACAGGAATATGGGTTTGGCTGGAAGAGGCCCTTGCTTGTCTAGGGCTGGTCTGAAACACACATGGGCTGTGTCCAAATTCAGGGGCTGCATCCTTTGAAGGACAGTCTTTGAAGGTGTAGCCTTTGTAGGCTGTGCTCTTTAAATGTTGAACAAAGCGTTGTCAAATGGGATGGTCGGGCCTATGGATAATTTCCTATTTGTATCACCAGCTGATCCTGCCCTTACCCATGAGCCACGAAGCACCATTCTTATTGCCTAGACGGGACACATCCACTTTACTTCTACGCAATGAATCTTGGGATATGGTGTATTTGAATGAGCCTGTGAACTGAGACAGCCTTGTCGCGCCACTGTGACGCATTCGGCCTTCGAACGCCGCCTTAGGAGGACGCAGCTCCTGAATTCAGTCCCAGCCGCACTTGGGCCTCTCACATGCCTGACAGCTAAAAGGGACAGAGTTACCTGCTGGCACTGCTGTACAGGCTGGTCTGCACCTGGCTGCAGGGAGAGCTTCTCGTTGGCATGGAGTCATATTCGGCAGTGACTGGTTCTGATCCAAACTGCAAAGCTCCAAACTGGAGGCTGAGTCCAGACATGTCAGCCGAAGCAGGCATCTCCACTGCTAGTGATGGAATCTGGCAGAAGATAGAATAGGAAGCTGGGCAGTAAGAAAGCAGGAGTGATGGCGATCTGAACATGATCCACTGACCTGAACTATACACAGTAGTGATGTTCTGAACCATGATCCACTGACCAGTATGGTAACACAGGAGTGATGGCAGTCTGAACCATGATCCACTGACCAGTATGGGTCACAGGAGCGATGGTAGTCTGCCCATGACCCACTGACCACTAAAGTACACAGGAGTGATGGCAGTCTGAACCATGATCCACCAACCAGTATGGTACACAGGAGTGATGGTAGTCTGAACCATGATCCACCGATCACTACAGTACACAGGAGTGATGGCAGTCTGAACATGATCCAACAACCAGTACAGTACACAGGAGTGATGGTAGTGTGAACCATGATCCACTGACCACTACAGTACAGAGGAGTGATGGCAGTCTGAACCATGATCCACCAACCAGTACAGTACACAGGAGTGATGGTAGTCTGAACCATGATCCAACAACCAGTACAGTACACAGGAGTGATGGTAGTGTGAACCATGATCCACTGACCACTACAGTACAGAG
>JAODKE010000051.1:17215676-17228086 GCA_026779605.1 Mormyrus hasselquistii
ACTGTGGAAACTGCAAGATGACAACACTTTGCTATCTTCTTGTAGCCTTCTCCTGCATTGTGGGCATCAATAACTTTAATTTTCAGAGTCTTACACGGCTACTTAGAGGAACCCATGGTTGTTGAGTGTCCACAAGTGTGTACACAGGGTTTGAAGAGTCAGGGTATTTGTAAAGCTTTGAAATTGGCACCAGCTGACATTTACTAATGACAGCTGTTGCCATGCATCAGATCTAATGAGCTGATTAAGGACTGAAACCTTATAAAAAGAATCTGAGACTTTGGAACTCGCCCAAACTTTTGCACAGTGCCACAATAATGTTTTTATTTTTAATCCTTGTTCAATTTTTGTAACCGTGCATCAATTTTTGGTGAAAATATTGTGCATTTTTTCCACTTCCCACAGAGACTGTGTTTACATCTTTTCAATTAAAAAATGACCAAAATGTGTTATTTATTGAGGGGTGCCCAAACTTTTGCATACCACTGTATTATTATTATTATTATGTAGCTGGTTCCTGGACACTACAGCTCCAGCAGTCAGTGGAAAGGCCGACAGGCAGAGGCACAGGGGCGACAGGCAGAGGCACAGGGGCCTGTCCTCACGCACAACGTGTAACATTCCCGAATATCAGCCTGTAAAACAGGTTGCAGTAGGGGCCGTGTGGCATGCTTAGAATATAATAATTATTAAGGGATATTTATATATTCACAACAAAACAATTAAGCTGTTTGCTCATTTGCACCATTTACACCTTCAGCTGTACAGAGGGACATTTAACAAGAGCAGCTATCGTCTCATAACCCTGGACAATAAAGATCTTGCATCCTGACCACTACTAGATGTATTTTAAGGATTTGGGGCTGCTAACCACAAAAAATAACCTTTAAATTTTTCTATTACTGTAGATATAGTCTGTTTTTGTGGTTTCCTGATGTATTTTACTTGTACTATGATATTGCAAACGAAGCAAGCTGTTTTGGTTAACCCAAGCATGCCTGAGTATGCACTCTGTATATGTGCTGTGCAATTGCTGTTTTAGACATGATTGTGAATGCGTGATCAGGTTAGATGCTGGGAAACAGGCTGTACAGATGCTTTGCATTACATTGATGCAGTTTGAACACATATTGAAATGAATATTCTCCAGGCAACAGTATAGTGACTTAACAGTAGTATTTACATTTAGTTGTGGTATATTGTTACATTTGTTGCAAATGGGGGCAGCATGTGGCTAGTAGTGGGCTAAGCCTGTAATCAGAAGGTCACCAGTTCAAATCCAGCCTCAGCACATCTGCAGGCCTTTGAGCAAAGCCCTTAACCCCCAGCTCTCTGGCCCAGGTGGCTGCTCTTCACAGGCAGTTAAGTGCCTGTTTCTCAGAGTTCCTAAGTGTTTACCAGCAATAACATATTTAATCACATTTATGGTTCTTATACACTATTAAGTTCAACATAATTAGAAGTGTTTTGCTCTTGATTTTATGACATTGACTGACACCAATCATCCAGAAAACATCTATAGCATTTAGCCTACATGTTACATTGCTACTGAGGCAATGTCATATTCTAAAAAGACACTTACGCACTATCAGATCTCTATTAAGCCAATGAGCAGCATCTATGTATGCAAACTGCTTTTATAGCCTGCGGAGGCAAAGTCAAGCTGGCTCCGGCCTGCCCAGGCATGTCCAGGCTGTAAATTACCACAGAACAGCTTGCAACTTGGCCTCATCCCATGCCTGGATATGCCCAGACTGTACAAAACATTGCTGATAGGTCTCTTGCAGAAACAAAAATTTTTGGACACAAATATAAGAAAAATACATGAGAAAACTGAAGATTTTGATGAAACAGTACATGATGGGCAAATCTGGATGTGATTTTTGTGATCAGCAGCCACAAATCTAAGGAAGGAGCATCCAAGAAGCAAAATCTTTGTTGTGCAGCGTTATATGCTTAAGGCTCAAAGACAGCATGGCTGCACTTATACAGAAAGCTATAAGCTCTACTTCAGTTGTAAAACTGGTGAAAGACAGACCCAGGGCTCCTCATATTTGTTTTGCAACACATGCAATTGAGCTGAGCACTCGACTCAGAGGTATTTGCGAGTCAGTGCCATTTGCAGTGCCAATTCCGGGGCGAAAACAGACAGATCAAGTGACGGACTGTTATGTCTGCCCGAACCATGTATCTGGTTCTCTACATCTGTTGAATTCCACAATGTGCCTTCAGCCGTCAGAGCAGTGCTGCATGATCACAGTTTGCCAAGACCGAAGCCACCAGAGATGGAGTTTATGCGAAGCAGAGGAAGATCGTAACACAATGTAGAAAATGACATTGATCCATGTGTTGAACTGTTCATGGTAGGTTATCGATTTCCGATAACAGCCAGAAGAGACCTGTGGTCTGTACTACGAAGCGGGTTACTGGCTTATTGGGGTTCCTTGTCGGATTTAAGGTACCACAGTTTAAATGGGCTTCATATTCGTTCACTTACGTTTTGCCCAGACTACCTTAAATCTGACAATTTACCCCAATAAGCCAACAACCCAAAAAAATCTGGTTAAGCAACAAATGTTTTGAACAATTGCCAGTGCAGGCCTTGAAATACAAGAGCAGGTTCATAATCTGTGTCAGACACGTGTCAAAAAAAAAAAAAAAAAGCTTGAGTCTGTAGTTGTTTTGTATGCTTTTACTTCCCTCCAGTCCCAGGAGACATGTAGAGAATTAATTTCTAGTGAATTAACACCTAGATACATATCAGCCCTTTCAAAGGGCACAAATAGTCAATTAGGGATGCCAAAAAAGGAGGAAAACTTGAACAAAAAGGACAAGAAAATAAACCCAAACAAAAAGAAAGCCCATTGGATAAGTGACAGTTGTTCAGGATGCCCCCCTAAACAGAAAGACGACTCCGAATTTAACGCCATGGCTCTGGAAGTACATGGAGGGAGGTTTACAATGGAGACTTCATTCCAGTCACCACCTCTTCACCTTAGAGTCCTCCTTCACCTTCCACAGCATCAGCTCCATGCAGGCCGTGGCATCTTCTACAGAGTCATGGCCACCGACTGCAAGAGAAGCTGCTCAGGAGAACAGGATCTGCAGGCTCTTAAACAGCTCTCTGCATGGACGGCTGGCATAGAGCTCCTAGTGCCGCGAAGCTCCCCTAACCTTAAAATATTTCCTCAACACACCTTTATTTTGGTGTGCATTTTGATCTTGTGTGCTTTATTTAAAATGCCAACCAACCAACAACCCAAACTTATGCCAGATTTAGCTTGAACTGTCTCTGAGGACTGCGTCTAGTTTAGTTACTACACGCATGCTTGCAATACCTGTTACTAATACTTGATGTGAGGTTAGCCTCATGATGGTTTATTGTCACACGGCATGTGAAATGAGCATCACTGCATGTGCTGCGTACAAAAAATGTTTGAAGACCAGATGGATTAAGCAAAACTTGCATTAGCATCAAGAACAAATCAATATATACTGGAGTGTTTTAATATGCATCACAAACTCAAATATTAATATTAAATATTTAAATCTCATCTCAAAAACACTTAAAAATCACCCCCCAAGCTTTAAATATTATGAAACTTGAGCAATATGAACCTACCACTCTCCTGAATGATTCGCCGGAGATGGTCTGCAACCAAGCTGCAGAGTTGTCTCTTGTGGGGATGGCCCAAGCGATGAGGGAAAACCACAGCGGTGTCCACTGCGGTGTGGTGAATAAGCTAAAAAAAAGGCACAGCCAGTGGCAGAGTCACAATGGCAGTGTGGTGAAGAAGCCAAAAGCACAGCCAGTGGCAGAGTCACAAGTGAAAAGTCTATGAAAGACATACCAAATGACAACAGGCAGTGGCCAGTGGTGACTCCAAGCATACAAAACCCGAGTTAGCACTTACACACTCACCTTGAGTGCGCAGAGATCATTCTCCAGGCTGTGGCCAATCAAGATGGTGTCAGCACTGATAAAGCTGAGCAGCACACTTTGAACGTCCCGGAGAGAGAGGCTGGCACTGGACACGTCCTCCTTGCTTATTCCAGAAAACCTATGGACACCTCGCTTAACAGGTCTGGATTGACTATGTGATTATTAGTAAAAACTTCTGAATGAATTGTACCTGGTGTTATAGTCAATGACCTCGTTGTCAGGTTTAACAAAGGCGTCATAGATCACCTGCAGGTTGGAGTTGACTACAGTTACCCTGAGCAGTTCCAGACCTTGGGAGGTGTAGCACTATAAAGATAAAGCCAATTAGGCAGAGTATGCAGGATAAATACAAACAAACCAGAGACGTACCGATCGATTGGCCAGTGACCGGAATTGGACGATTTGCCCAGACCAGAGACCAGCCGATCATCCGTTATTTGAAGGTAACCTATGAAGCTTTATTTTAAGAAAAGTATAAAAAAAAAATCTGGTGGTGTTATTTGGTGATTTTAAACATACAGGAAAATAAGAAACACGTTATTTAAATCTGTTGCACCATTTAACTTTCAGTTAATTTTTATTTGTACCTCTTTCCAGTCATAGAGCACTTTATTTTGAGACTTGTTTAAGTGAGAGATCCTGTAACTGTTAAACTTTACTAATTTACAAAACTTTTTCTTTCATCATGGAAAAAAAATTGCAAGAGGGTCCAGCTGCAGACGCCTGTAGAGTGGAGCTCCACAGGAAACACGTGATCTTTAAGGGTGTAAGGTTAAAGTTAAGGTTAGGGTTACGGTTAAGGTTAGCGTATATTTGCTGTAACAGAGTTGAGATCACGCGTTTCCTGTGGAGGTGACGTATTTCCGGTGGAGCTCCACTCTACAGGCTTCTGCAGCTAAACCCTTCTCAAAAATTACGTTGAAGAAAAGCTGGTTTTTGTTTGTATAAACCATCAATTATAGTTATTGGAAAGAAAATCTGAATCAGCAAAAATCAGTATCGGCCAGTCACATGCATTGTCACAAATCGATGCATCTCCAAAACAAATGGAAAAAAAAAAAAAAAACAGAAAAGAAAGAGACACTCATTTTCAAGTTCATTGTGAGCAGCCGTGCTCCTGGAACATGAACCGGATGTACAGCCATTTGACTTAGCACTTCATCACCTGCACTTTACAGCAAGTTGTTAAAGTCTGAACCGCAAAATCCTGCGAAAAGCATGAGGTTAACGAGGCCTGACTAGTGTCAATCGAGGCATAGGGGGATTGCGAAAGACTGCAAGCTCTGCCGATTGCCAGAACAGTAATGAGAACAGGCCACAAAAAGCCTAAGGTGGGAGAATAAGGGCTCTCGTGGGGACTGATGAGGCTCCTCTGACCTATGACCTTAATGGAGAGAAGCTGAAGTAGCGACACTCACCACATCACAGTTCAATGCGAAAACACCCGGGCTCCCGATCTCCGCGGGGGGTCTGGGAGAGCTGCTGACGAAGCCATCCATGCTGACCGCATCGTGCACGTGCAGCTGCCCCGGCACAAGGGAACGTCGAGGAATTAAACAGCACAGAGCCAGCCTTACGGCAGGTGACGCGCAGGGCGCTGCACTACCTTGAATATCTGGCAGCCGGGGGTCCCGATGGCCCCCTCGCAGCAGCTATAGCGCGTTTCTACACCACCGGGCACTGGAACGCAAGTGTGTACATTCTACAATGACTGCTGCACTGGGAACAAATTCTCAGATACCACATGAAAACAGGCACATTTTGGCCCCAAGCAATCAAATTCGGTATGCTTTGATTACTGTCCAGTTCTGATAACAGCATAATCATCCTCAAGTATAGGCGGGGCAGCGCGTTACAGCGCTTGCGGGGCAGCAGCACAGGTTTCATACAGCCTTCATCGAGCCTGACAGTCAATAGTGCAGCAGGTCCCACTATGCACCTCGACATCCGACACTTCCCTGCCCATGAGACCCCAAATGAGTGACCTACACCAAGTAGAATGACTTGCCTTTGTTTTGCACCACTTTCCCCGAGTGGTAGTTACACTCTTCTTTCCTGGTATGGGTCCCGCTCGGGCTGACCGAGTATGTAGCCCCACATCGACAGCAGATCCTCTTCAGAGCTGTTTCAATGGCAACATCCGTGAAACGCAAAATGCACTTTCAAAAGTTAAACAGCTTTAATATCCAAGGGTACCTACAGTACTCAATATTAGGCACCAATCAATCAATCAATCCATGCATCCATCCATACTTACGGTCAGTGCTTCCTTTTCTAATACTCCCCTGTTGTATGGCTTTTCCAGGTATATCTGGATGGGCGAGGGGGTAATTGTTCTCCTTCAGCAGTATTTCAGACAAGATATGTTCTTTCAGCTGTGTGTACAGATTAGCCTCTCCTGGGTCTGGGGGGGGAAAAAAGTGTGATTTGAAGTTAATATAAAGGTTACAGATTATTTTTATTTGTATATACCGTCAATTATAGTTACTGGAAAGAAAATCTGAATCAGCAAAAATCAGTAAATCGGGCACAAGCATCGTCAAATTACAAGTCTGAATGGAAATTACAAAAAAAAAAATAAAATTTCATGCTTTGCTCTTACCATTAGCTTGCAGAACTAGAGGATTGAAAGAAACATGGCCTCTTGATCCAGGAATACTGGATTCAACACTTTCTGAAAGAAGATGAGCTGCATGTAATAACACTCTCTTGCCAATGTCAGGTTTTGGCTGTGCACACACTTCCTTTACAGGAATGAATATTCAAGTTTACTGACGGCTTAAAAACGCAAATATGTTAAAATTACTCTTGTAAATAAGCTGATGTGCATCAGTCATGGACACAGACACAGATAAGCAGATGCGCGCGCGCGCACACACACACACACACACACCTTTGGCAGAAGTAGTACTCTGGTTCTTCAATCTCTTCAGTACATTTACAGCTATACTCAGATACTTGAGCTTGTTGACACTTCTATCATAAATGGTCTTTTCCTCCGCCAGTGCCTAAACCAAGGCAGTAAACACTGGGATCAGCTTACATCATTAGCATAGCTGGATAATCCCTTAAGCAGTTACAGAAGAAAATCATGTTTTGTTCAGCGTGACCAACGAAAAATGACAAAGGCCCAGACCTTTTCAAAGGCATCTTGAACAGTAAAGGATGTCCTCAAGAACTCCTCAACGAACAAGTTGACATAACGCTGTCGAACATCATGTGGAACTTTGCTACTGGCCTCTGGGCGGCACTTCGACTTTCGCTTGATTGTAATTGGCTGTGAGAGACCACATATATATGCAACGTTCATAAAACCATAAGGAACATACAGTATGTATGGGCAATAAATGTTCCACATCATTGAATGGCCAAACCTTGGCTTGGGTCAGGGTGGTGTGCAGAGACACAGGTACAGTGGGTGGAGCAGATGGGGTGGTGGACGGTGTTGGAACTGGAGTCAGGGGTAGAGCAATGGTACCATCCGGAATGATAAGGTGCACATTGCCCCACTGTAGGGCAGCTCCAACTGGCAGGATATTCAGACAGGCTGGTGAGGCAGAAGTTGGGAGTGTGGGGTTTGGGTTTTACCCACGTCAAATTTAAAAAAAAAAAAAAAAAAAAAACACACTACTGAATTCCACTGTGCTGGATTGGCTGCGTACTTATACCATCCAGACAAGTACAACTTCACATATTGTGGTATCAAAAGGAAATGGCCAGGCATAAGAGAATACCAAATTAGCAGAATGGGGGTCTGCAACACAAGAAAGTTAAATAAATGTGTTTAAAAGGCAGTATGCTAATCATGGGCTCCCTGCAACCTACTAGCAGCGTGCGCCCGATATGGCGGCTCCGACTGCTACGCGGTTCACTACTAGCAGCTTGTGCCCAATGCGGCAGCTGCGACTGTGCCGTGCGGTTCACTACTAGCAGCTTGTGCCCAATGCGGCAGCTGCGACTGTGCTGTGCGGTTCACTACTAGCAGCTTGTGCCCAATGCGGCAGCTGCGACTGTGCCATACGGTTCACTACTAGAAGCTTGAGGTGATGCAGTGGTTCCCGCTGTGCCATACGGTTCACTACTAGCAGCTAGTGGTGATGTGGCGGCACCAAGTGTCCCAAAAGACTCACTACTTCTGAGCAAAGCTACCATTCAAGGTTTCAAGTGGATCCTGCAATAGGAGCAAAAGCGCTAAAACTTACTTGGTTGAACAGGAATTGGCAAAGAAGCAGAAGGCAGGTTTTCCTGTTTTTTTTGTCCACTGGTGGCTGCCACATAGGCCTGCCCGCCTTTGACGGCGGCGGTCAGTACAGCGGCCTTCTGCTGCAACTGCTGCAGTTTGGGAGGGTTGGCTAGCAAGGGAATGGCTCTTTGGAACGGAACCATCACCTGTGGCCTGGTTTTAGTTACCTGTAGAGCAAACCCACAGAATCCAGGATTAAGATTAATTTTCTACTGCAAGTTATTTACAAACTGTACAATCACACCCAGCCCCCCCCCGAGTCGAGCCCATTGCCTCAGTTTAGCAGATACTTGCTTTAACATACTTTATCACACTGAGCATTGATTGATAAACATGCAAGGAATCAAAGCTGGTTCTAGAACCACAGCATCAAGGACGTTTAACCACAAACTGAAAATAGAACTCGCCTTACAGCCTTACTTTGAAGTAAAAATGCAGGTTTTGAGGTTAGTTAGCAATGTAACATGAAAATCAAAGATTCCCCATGAAATTATCAGGCAATATGTTCAGAATCAATGGGAAAGTACTGATCAGTGATTTGTACATTATTCACTGGCCTCCATCTTGAGGTTATGGTTCACACAGTCAACCTGCTGTACCTCATGCTTGGACACATGTGCAACCCTTTTCTTTGAGCCTGGCACAGGGATGGGTTTCTTCATGTCTGACCGGTCTAGATCAACAGCTTCAACCTGACAAAGAGAAGAGGAATTTCATCATATGACATGGCCCGTTGTAGCTGGAGGTCGTTCCAGGACTTACAGGAACATTGCTTGGAACTGGGTCTGTTGGTTCTGTCTGGTTGGCTTCCATGAATATCCTGTAACACTCTTCCATTGGGTCACTGTCCGAAAATTCCATGTCCAAATATTCCTCCTCAGAGCTCAAATTTGATTTGTTAGTTTGATCAATTTCTTGTATTCTGGTTTCATCCAACACTGAAGCAGATAGATCTAATGTACTGGAAATTGCCCTTGAGGTGCTTATGGAAGGTCCTGGAATTGGCTCACATACGATATTATGAGAAACTGCATGCTGCTCATGCTGGTTGATGGGAACTGCTGTCTGGCTGCTGCTCTGGTGATCAGTCTTTCCGGTCAAATATAATTGCGCCGCCATTTTTCGAGCACAAGGCACCACTGACACATGCAGCACAGGTGAGTTTTCATCAAGAGGGGTTCCCTGCTCAAAGCCTTGCTGCTCCTTGGGTTGTTGTGTGACAGGTGAGGGAACAAGGGGATTACTTTCATGAAGAACAACGGATGTAGCCGTTTTTGGCTGTACACCATTCCCTTGTTCAGAAGGATTAGAAAGCCTACTTTGGGTCTCCATGGAGCGCAGTTGCATTCCTGTCTGATCACCTGGTACATTCCCATCATTTGCAGGAGAGAAATTCATTCTAGAATCAGAAGCACAAAAACTCGAGGTTCCTAGAATAGGCTCAAGTTCTGGCAAATGGGTGGTTTTTTTACCTTCACTTCTGAGATTTTCTAGACACTTTGATATATCCTCAAACACATCTGTGATGTTGGTTTTCCCAGATGTATTGGCATCGGTGGCAGGTGAAATGTCAGTGCAGTGATGTCCTTCTGATTTCTCACAGGCAGCGTTGCATGCGGAGATCTCTGCTTCAAAGACTGGAACATCGCACGATTCAGGCAGGCTGGATACAGCTACGATACATTCACAACCTTCCTTCAATGCCGTTGGGACTGCACTACATAACTTTGGGGGTCTAGACCTTTTTCTGCTTTCCTCCAGAGGAGGAATATCTATTACAAGAACATCATCATCATCATCATCATCATCAGAGTCATCTTCTTCAGGGCTGCCCCCTTCACCAAGGTTCTCCCTCGTCCTTTTAAGACTTGGAGTCTCTTCATGACCACAGTTTTGCACTCTGCATTCTGCAGCACTGCTGGGTTTTAGGTCTGAAGAATAATTGGACAAGGGGTCGTACTCCAAATCTGTTCTTGGCCGTGAGCTATCCACCACATACTTGCTACCAGGTGTATGGACTACAGCAGACACTGTTGTGCGAGCAGAACTGACATTCTTGGCATTACACTCTTTACCTTTGGAGCCATTGTGGGGATTCAAAGCTTTGCTTGAGCAGCTACCAACAATGTCTTCCTGAAGAGTCTTGTAGCGAGACAACCTCCGCTGTTCCTTCTCCACTTCACACTTGACAGTCTCGATCTCTCTGTTTATCCGTTCCAGCTCCAAAAAGCAAGGATCCTTCTCTGAAGCTACATATAGTTTATGATGGGTTCCTTTCTTTAGGGGAGGGGGAACTTTTTCAGGCCCTGAAAACAAAGGAACCAAAATATCTTAGGCCCAACAGTGACTTTACAACAAAATCATTATGCATCAAGTCGTTAGTTTAAAAGCCTTTATACAGTATCAAGTAATGCTTTGTGAGGTTCCTATATCAGGCCTAAACAGGGACGCAGTCTTAAATGCCTACAAAGGATGTGATTCATTATTTGATGTTCTTAAGTCTGAAAAATCTTACAAATGCCAATAAAATGTTTTAAAGATAGTTGCAGCTTTCAGTTAACTGGATAGTAAAATTCACCACAGTACTAACCTGCTCGCTTCCGGTTCGGCGATAGGCAAAGGAGATCCTCTTTGACATGTTTAAAATGGCAAAAGGGTCGCTGGCAGAAACCATGAGCATGGAAAGGGCAATCAAATCTAGCAAAAAAACCTGCGGTGGGTAACATCAATTAATTCCGTGAATTCTTTGTAAGACGTTGACGAAAAGCAACCTGACACATAGAAACAACTTTAGTTCGTTTGCGTCGCTAAAACAAGATTTTATAGGTCTACTGCATCGCAACTTCCGCGCGGTGAGGACCGCCTAACAAACGGAACGCCCATATATAACCGCGCTATATATGCCTGATATAATTCTATGCATTCAATTGCTGCTCTGCTGCATTAATCGTCATTATCATTATTATCATTACTATTACTATTATTATTATTATTGATGATGATGATGACGACAATAAAAATAGTAATATCTGATTATGGCAATTTAAGTGGCTGAGTTGATATTCTGCATTCGTACAAGAAAGAAAAATTATTAATTGACTTTCTTGGCCCCGGGCGCAAGCAAGACACACGACGGGCATGGTGTCGACGATCACTAACAGCCCACAGCATGTGTCTGCTACAGGTAGGTGTCCACTCACATAAGCCCACAAATCTGCCTAGACCAGCAGCACTTGGGTGAATGAGATACATTATTATCTATGCATCCATATATATGCCTAACCACGTATCTTAGTGTAACTGTGAGCCTGTCCCAGGCAGTTTTGGACACAAGGGGACGCCCTTTACCGGTTGTCAGCTTACACTGTCATGTCGAATTTTGGTAACTTGTTATGAATGTCATGTTTTAAATGTAAAGTCACTCCACTATTTGTGGCAACCCTCCAAACACTTGTATTTCAGCAATCCTCGTATGTCTAACCATTTTTAATGAATTCATATAATGAATTAATTGAGCTGGTGTTGAAATTTAATAAATACATGGAACAGCTGAGGTGCCCCAGTGAAGGAAAAAGGTGTCCACATGTAATTGCAGATGTGAGTATAGTGATGTTTGGCATATCTGGTCAGGAAAATGAAATGCAAATCTGACTATGCTACAATTAATAAAGGTAGATCAATACAACAATGAAGTAAAATGCAATTTTACTTTTAGTGTTTTTTTTTTTTTTAGTTTACTTGTAGTGAACTGGGTGATGGTGAGACCCATTGTAGGACTGGGGAATGGGTTGAAAAACTGGAAGACACTGGCTATTTATCTGAAGTTAGAGGCGTAATCAGCGAAAACACTGTCAGAGAGGAAGGTATTAGGGAAATTCAAGGATTACATCTGTGTCTGAGGCTGGAATCGCAGAGTCTGTGTGTATTGGGAATGACGTAAGTGCAAATTCATTCACTGACACAGATGTAATCTGTCTCACTGGCAGATGTGGGAGATTGTACAGAGGTTTTCATGAGGCTGTTGCTGTCTGTTAGACCAGAGCGTTATCTTACTCGATTCTGTTCAAGCGTTGTCAGTTTAAAAGAGAGTTTGCTTTTGGGCATTTTTTCTGAATGTTTTACTCGCATTTTGATAATTCAGGGATATTTAGTGGGGGGGGGGGGGGGAGGTAATAGAGCGGGGTGTTAGTTAAGGGAAATGGTAGTAATGTGGGGGGGGGGGGG
>JAODKE010000051.1:17311415-17322746 GCA_026779605.1 Mormyrus hasselquistii
CAGATCCTCCAGATGTTTCTGACACACATACATAAGGGGTTAGCAGACCTCAGTCACAGATCCTCCAGATGTTTCTGACACACATACATAAGGGGTTAGCAGACCTCAGTCGCAGAACCTTCAGATGACTCTTTCCAAACACCATCCCTTTCAGTTTTGTGCCCTTTTTGCATAATTTCTGTCCACTCTAACTCCCCTTTAATAAATTATCTTTGGTGTCATCTCTGCAGTGAAATATTGTATAATTCATTGTGTTGACAGAAATCTTCAAAAACCTTTCTGAAATTTCATTAAATTGTGCATGGCACTTAAGCAAATAAAGTCATTTGTTGAATCTCATGTGACTGATTTTTTAAATTTTACTCCATATTTAAACTAAGTCTGTTTCTGAGAATAAACATAAAATTTATATATAATATATAACAGTGCATTATGATTCTCTTGTGACCTTGGGAAATAATTTTTCCAAAAATCTGTTTCACGTTGTATAGTGTTTTTTCAGTATTCATAAATATTGCTTGCAGTCAGTTCTCTTTAGCTATAGCTTGCACAAGCTTTACAGGCAACCTGTCACAAGGAGCATTTGTGTAAATTTGTCACAGGGAATCAGAAACCAATTAGCCACCCTGGTGGAAAATGAACGTTACTATGTCAGCCTTTCAGAAATGTCTATTGATTAATGCCTTCATAAAATTGAAAATCAAAAAACAGTTTTTGGATTACTTTTGAATTTCCAGCACAGTGATTACATTAGCTAGGAACTATTCTTTATGGGTTATTTGTCATTAGTTATGGGTTATGCATTATATGATATAGGCTGTGGTTTATGGGTTAGTATTCGGTGTAGGTTATTTATAATGTGTTATGTATTATTAGTTGGGTGTTATGGGTTATGCAATATGAGTTTTAGCTATGCATTGTGTGTTATGCATTATGCTATATGAGTTATGGGTCATGCATTATACGTTTGTTAGCTATGAGTTATGGGTTATGCATTATGCGTTAGCTGAGCACTACGGGTTATGCATTATACGTTATTAACTATGTGTTATGGGGTTTTGCATTATGCATTATTAGCTATGAGTTGTGGGTTATGCATTAGTAGCTGTGCATTATGGGTTATGCATTATGTGTTATTAGCTATGTGTTAAGGATTATGCGTTATAAGCTATGTGATATGGGTTACGTGTGCATTGGGGTGGGTGTTTCTGTGAGCAGGTGAAGGGTGACTGTCTGAGGCTCTTTTGGGAACTGAGGGAAAGGATAAATATCTCATTGGCATATTTTGGTCATGTAAGGACAAAGATAGCTGAGTGCCAGAAACCCCGCTGAACAAAACTATGGCACAGAATGTCAACAGTAAATCAGGGATAGTGGTAATTGCTAGTGGTGTCAAGGTGAGCAAACTGGCTATTTAGTTCACAAGCAGCTCACAAGACTATACGTCACATAAACTCATGTTCACTAGTGGGAATTATCAGAGGATTAACACTTTTTCTGCTTTCTGTCCAACACCATGCCTATTTCTCAGCCTTTACTTTTTCTGCAATCACTTATGTTACTGGATGTTGCTAGCAGGTACTGTGGTGGTGAAGACACCAAGATTGCAGTTTGATATAGTTTTGTTTCTGTTAGATGTACGAAAGACAAAGTCCTCGTTCAGAATATAAATATGAATGATACAGGAGTTTAACCTGTGTCAGTGTGGGGCGGTGTAGGGTGAAGGTTAGGTTTAGGGTTAGGTTAAGGGTTAGGTTTAGGGTTAGGGTTAGTGTAGTTATATGTGGCAGAGGATTCTCTCTTGTCAACTGCAGCAGGGCTTCGCCCATCTGAGCACTCCCCGCTTTCTGTTTGCCCTGTATTTGGGGTAACACCAGTGAAGTGACAGGTCTGATGTGCACTGGTAGCATCTGCAGCACAGGCTGTCTGCTTCACGGCTGGGACGCTGTCTGCAGTGATGGATGAGAAAACAGTGATGCGAGTAATTGAGTGAAACCAAGAGGCGTGCCTTTGAATGGCTCCAGCAGTGGGCAAATGAGAACTCCAACTGAAACACCTTCTCTGTAGAAGCTTCTGTAAAGGTCATCGTCATAACGACATCCAGTGTATAGCTCCTTGTGTCAGTCCTTTCTCACATACTTTCATGTACAGGTGTCCCCCTGAGCAGCACATGAGCTGTGGGCATGCGCAGGTGCACAGGTAGTTCCTTCCTGTGCTGCTTTGGCTGTAGGTGTGTACAGGTTCACAGGCAGTTCCTTCCTGTGCTGCTGGCAAAGCCCAGGCAGCAGGGGGCTGCTTGCTTCCTGGCATGTGCTGAGGGCCAGGATACACTCTACCTTATCCACAGGTTCCATCTGTCCTCACATCTGTCCATGAGAGAAATGTTCAAGTTCCCTCAGCAGTTGGTTCTAGTTGTATTTCACACTCTGCCTGTTTGGTAGACCTTTAAAGCCTATTTGTGTATTTGGCATTTTTCATTGGCCCTTATCTGAGATTGCTTACACAGTTTACCAGTTTTTCAATGTCTGTTTGCACAGGTTCATTCTGTATTGTTTATGTTGGCTTAGTTTAAGGTTGCATGGGTTATAATCCTTCTGTCAGTGCTTAAGGCCCTAAGCACCCTGAGATCTACTGCAGATGGACTTTATTCCCCCGATCAAACCCTGTGCAGAGGGGTGAAGCCTTTTGGGCACTGATCCAGTCTCTTCTGCAGGGTACCGCAGCACAGAGAGTGGCTGCAGATGTGATCCGTGTAGTTTAGTGATGGGAAGGGGCAGAACTTGATGTATCGATGAGGCAGTGATTAAGTTTCTGAATTGCAGGCCCTGCAGTCACTGCACAGAAGCAGAGAAATCCTGATGCCGGGGAGATTCTTCACCTTTGTTTAGAGTGCGCCTCTGCTTTTTCACAGGCTTATCCTTATCTTTGTGTGTATTTTATCTTTGGGTATGTGTGTGTGTCTGTGTCCATCTGTGAGGGGGTGCAGTTTGGGGCTGGGCTCAGCGCTACATTAGGTATGTGTGCGTGTCTGTGATTTGTCAGTGTCTGTCAGTATGTGAGGGGGTACGGTTTGGGGGCGAGGTCAGCGCTCTCTGGCTACTCTGGGTGTTTTCATGCCTACTACCTGCTGATACTTTGTTTGGGACTGCTCATTATGGAGGGCATGGGTCAGCATGGCCTTGCTGTGACGATGGGGAGAGTAAGCCACCTAATGGGCAGAAGGAGCAACTACACCCTAGTGCAGTCTCAGGTGATGGAAAGTCTTCATCTTGGCCTGTTTTCAACTGGGTGCCTAATAATGTTGATTTATTTCTGCCAATTAGATTGGAGATTTCCTGGGGTTTTTGCCTGGAGGTATACAATTAAACTGCTGCAATGTACCATTTGAGCTGAATTCCCAGCGAAAGCATATATCTTCAAATTGTGTTTCTTTTGCCAGTTATCCTTTCAATAATGAATAGCTAGAAAGCGCTCAGAAAAGCAAATAAATGCAAAATTGTTTCATTCTACTTCTTAGTTCCCCTTCCACAGTTCCTTGTCACTAATGGTACCTTTTTTTGGAGGCTGGTCAATACTTGAACAGAAACTGAACTGTGTGTACTGTTTGGAGGAACAGTATCCCAATCCAGCTCCTTTTATCCTGACCAGTGGTTACATTACCAGTGGAGATCAGGGTTTCTCCTGGCTCAAAATGAGGTGGTACCATCCTGGTCATGTGTACACACATATGTGCATGTACACCATACCTTCAACTGGCTCAAGCAAACAGTTTTGCAAGCAAAAAGCAAAAATGTTTATTAAAATAATAAATGAATTATAAAATTAATAAATAAAATAATCAATTAAATACCTTCATAATGCATTATAATGGTCAGTATAAACCATTATAATGCATTATGGAGGTATTTATAATGTATAATAATTGTGTAATACTTTATAAATGCATTATAATGCATTTCAGTTACCCAGTGTTCCTACTCTGCTGGATATCTCAGATGAGGAGAACATAATTGATGGACGAATGGATGAGGACTAATGTGAGCTGGAGAGTGTGCTTGTCCTCTGCGTCTCTTTTCCTGTCTTATTCTCGCTGATTCTATCAGACAGCACCAAGCCCCAACGATGGCTCTAGCTCAGCTGAGCTATGCTCTCTACGCTGTAATGCTGTGACCTTGGTATTGCGATTTGGGATTTAAAGACAATGTGGGCAGGAAACGTGCTTTATGCGTGACATGTCTCATCAGGTGTGTCTGTATATTAGCAAAGAAATGCAGCCATTTCTGAAAAGTCAGTGAAATACATATTGATGGGATTTGATGGACAGCCTTTTCGGTTTCTATACTGTGGAAGAATTACCCCTATAACACTGGTATACAGTAATTTTGTTGCCAACGATGTCTGAACAGTTTCATTTTAAGTTTATGGTGCTGATTAAGAATATGACTTCAATTTTGCTAGATTGGCTCTAGTGTCTGAGATATTTAATAATTAATTAATTAATGCAACACATTTGATAAACATTCAGAATTGCAAGAATATTTTTCTTTTAGTTACAACTAATAAGTAAACAGTCATGCAAAAAAGAAATGTAAAATATCTAACAGTGACAAGAAAAAATTACGTATGATTTGATTAAATAGTACAATATTAATTAGTTATTGTTATTAATGTCAATGCTTCAAAAAAAAAAAAATACGACTAATGTCTACAAAGCGCAATGTGACCTTTGTAAAAAAGTCATCAAACTGGCAACAATGGGTTCTAAAGCCATTGACTCACATATCAGGGGAGAGAAGCACAAGCCGGACAACAGTCAAAAGTCGGACAACGACTGTCCTCATTCAGTTGTTTGTCAGTCCTGCAAGTACAACCTCTACAGGTAGGCCTACACCTGCTTTGGCAGTGTCTCCAGATCCCATGACAAGCAATGCCTTCAGTACATTCTCCTCAACGACACACTGAAAGCAGAAGTGCTATTGGCTTTGCAAACGGTTAGCCGACAACACTCCTATCCAGTGATGATATTCACACTGTGGTGAGCAATTTGCTGGGGCACAGTTAATAATTGCAGGATGTTGTGGCTACATACCCTTCACAACTCATTCAAGACTGGTTTTGAAGTGTGGATGGTGGAGAAAGTGCTCAAAGCTCTACATTTTCTTTTCCACTCTGCACCAGCCAGAAGAGAGGACTTCACACCTGCAACATCATCCTCAAGATTCCCTCTACCTTTCTGTAGCCATTGGTGGCTCAAAAATTTGCCAGCTGTCGAACAAGCATTGGAAGTCTGGCCCTCTATTGTGAAATATGTGGACTTGGTAATGTCAAAATAGGTGAAAAACCCAGGGACATCTTTTGACTGCATTTATGAAGCCGAAATGGATCTCCTTCTTCTGGCCAAACTACATTTTTTCATGGCCCTATCATGAGCATTTCAACCATTTCTGGCTAAATACCAGACAGGTGTTCCCATGATGCCCTTCCTTTGGAAGGACTTGGCAGATTTGATCTGGGTAAATGTTCATCACCGCGGTAACAACAGCAATAAATGAACACGCAAACACGCACATGTGAACTTAACTCTAATTTCATTTTCAGACTCTCCTTCAACGCTTCATCATTCATTTCATCACCTAAGCCACTGTTAAAGAGTCAAAAGACAGACCAAAAGCTATTGCATTTGTTATCACACACAAGTCGCATTGGAGAAATCCATTATTTTCATGGATGTCCATTATCTCAAAAACTAGAACCACTTCAACAAAAGTAACGATTTTTTAAATCAGCACCCTCAAAATACCCTAAATTCATTCAGAAAACCTTGGCAACTGAGAATTTTTTTTTTTTTGTAGACCTGTGTAATCCCTTGTCCCTCAGCATGGATCAGCTGTGCTTGCGTACATGTTTTGGTCAGACAGCACCACTACACACAATTACTTACTGACTCCCGTTATGCTGCTGTGACATCCATCTGACTTTCTCCTGTCTCTCTCACACACCCACTAGCAGATGTCCCCACTTAATAAGATCATCTTAACAGCTTGCTCTGCTCAGCCTCTCTCTGCTCTGTGGTGTCACCTGTAATGTGTAAACCTGTAATCCCACAAGGTTGCTCTCACATAGACATCCCATGATTTCCAACACGGATACTCATTGATAAATATTTAATCTTTTCAGAAGAATGTTGGAGTATGTTTGTTGTACTCTGAGCCTCACTCCTATAACACTGGAATGACCTTCAAAAGGGATTGAATGTGAAGAAGCTCAAACTAAACAAGAAATGAAAGAAAGAATGATCTTGTGAAAGATAAAAACAGTGAAGACAGACAAAAATTGCAAATCGCCTTTAATCTTGAAAAGGATTAAGAGAGAAATGGATGCACGTGCTGTCCGAGAGGCCCTGTGGACGTCGGCTCCCTGTGGCCGCACTAAAGTCTCCCGGAGTCTTCCAGAAAAGGTGGCTCCTCCTGGGACATCGGGGCCCTGCCAGAGATTCGGAGGCTGGAGTCTGAATATATTAACCTTGAATTCTGCTTTTCACTTAAATCTTCCGGAATCTTCACAGCTTGGCCATTTGTCAAAAGGTTACTAATGCGAGCATCTAGGCGGCGGATTACGCCTCCTGTTGGATGTCAGCTGTGCTGGGTGCTGACATGTACACATTTCATGCCAGGCAGCTCAGCACCGTGCAAATCCAAACATTGCAGCAGGCCCACCATACAGCAGTATATTGCTGCAAACACTTGCATCATTTGTGGGAACAGACGTCAGGCCCCTTATTGCTGGCCCATGCAGTGGAGTTAAGTGTGGCAGCCAGTTCATGACCATGCAGTGTGGATCAGTGTGGCAGCCAGTTCATGACCATGCAGTGGAGGTGAGTGTGGCAGTAGGTTCATGACCATGCACTGGAAGTAAGTATGGCAGCCGGTTCATGACCATGCAGTGTGGATCAGTGTGGCAGCCAGTTCATGACCATGCAGTGGAGGTGAGTGTGGCAGTAGGTTCATGACCATGCACTGGGAGTAAGTATGGCAGCCGGTTCATGACCATGCAGTGGAGGTGAGTGTGGCAGTAGGTTCATGACCATGCAGTAGGGGTCAGTGTGGCAAACGGTTCTTGACAAGGGGTGAAGCTGCTGAGATTCTGCCATAGATGGCACTCCTTTGACACTGTGGGGCAGTGTGCCAAGTCAAACATGTCATTCATACGTTTCAGACCACCTTAGCCCGTTTGCCCGTGTACTGCACATGCAGCTGCACTATTTATTTCTCCTTAATTTTTATCACTGCTTTGTTCTTGAGGAATCTGAGAGGCCCAGATTACTGGAGGCGCTTTGAGACTGACTGCATCTCTTGGGGCTTAGAGTGGGATTTAGACTGCAGCCCTGGAGTTATACATCGATGTAATGAATCCCTCGATAGCCTGATAGCCTTGATAGCCCCCCCGTCGTCATACTATGCATTTCCACCAAACTGAATTTCTCAGAATCCCCTCTGATAATGTAAGACCAATAATATGTGGCCTTGTTGAAGAACTGGCTGGAGTGATGGAGACTATCCCATCCACCACGTATACTTTAATAAAGCAAGTTTTCACTTCCCCCATACTGCATTTCCTCGAATCCCCTGTAATAATATGATCAATATAAGACATAACTTGGCAGCTATGTTAAGGTAAATCATTCTCAGGGATAAATGGAGAGAGCAGGGAGAGGCTCGTCGAAACACAACAGAACAGCAAAGATAAAAGAGTCTTGGCAGGTTAAGAATGTCAGATGAGTGTTGTGCTGGTGTTGCTGTTACGAGCTGGAGGGTGTTAACGACTGCAGAGTCTGTGTGCTGGCAGCAGAGAAGGATAGCAGCAAGAAACATAATCTATAGCTATGCGGGGAACAAGCGGCGCTGTAGACTCTCATAACTTTGGGTGACTGATGATGGATGATGCCGCCTACATCCACTCTCCTCACCGTCTGAGAAATATACCATAATTACAGCGCGGCTGATGATGACAACGATCAGAGCAGCCGCTGTTTAAGGCCCCTTTTCTAACCCCATTGTTTTGTGCTTTGCAGGGTCATTCATGTTGGTGAACTCTTCCCAGCATGTCGAGGGGGCGCGTGCCCGTCTCTCGCTGCGCCCGCTGAGTGAGAACGACACACACTGCGTTCAATTCAGCTACTTCCTGTACAGCCGTGACGGCCACAGCCCCGGTGCCCTGCGCGTCTTCGTACGTGTGAATGGCGGACCCCTAGGCAGCCCCGTCTGGAACGCCTCGGGTTCACACGGCCGGCAGTGGCACCAGGTGGAGCTGGCCATCAGCACCTTCTGGCCCAGTGACTACCAGGTGAGACTCCATTATGCTGCCCAGACCACATAGCCATCACACTGGCCCGGTGTGAAAGAGTTCAGAAATGCTGCCGGGAAGTATGGTCTTGTAAGTACTTCCATATTTTTGTATTTGCAATGCAATGGGCATTAAACTTTAAACAGCATCGTAAAATAGCTAGCTAGCTACCGTAACTATGCTGAAGGCAGATGGTTAATGTAGCGTAGCTTGGCTACATCATAAGGCTTGGTTGCTAGCTGATTGGCTGACTGACATGATATGATACAGTTGCGTCTCGTGCCTACCGTCATTTACCTCTGACATGCTACGTTGTGACAGAGGTTGGTGAAAAATGGTCAATCAGCTTGCCCAGCATACTTTTTTACTGGCTAGCTAGCTGGTGTAGCTACGCTTAAGGCAGATGATTAATGTAGCTAGCCATTGCGTATGTCGAATCATGATTTATTCTACCCTTTTCACTTTGAATGGTGTCACTATAAATGAGCACGGACGTCGCTCTCCTAAAATATGTCATTGTCTTCTTCCCCAGCCACATACCCACACTCTGTGTGTGTGTGTGTGTGTGTGTGTGTGTGTGTGTGTGTGCACGTGTGTTTGTTTTGACCAAAATGTCCCCATAGTACGGTAAAACCTGAAATTTTTCAGGTCCCCATTTGGATAACCTAAATTTCATAAAAAACTGTGAATGCAATTAAAAAAGTAAAAATGCCAAAAGTCAATGTTAGGGCTGGGACTGGGTTTAAGGTGTTGTGATTGGGATTATGGTTTTTCCCATGGAAATAAGTGGAAGGTCCTCATTTAGATGCCAATGTGTGCATCTATCTATCTGTCTGTCTGTCTTTGAGGGATACAGTGAGTGATTAGAGTGGAGAGCTAATGTGAGGCTCTGGTTATCTTAACAGCACAGGTGGGGGTGCACAGGATCTACCTTTGTCTGGCATGGTCACACATTTCATTCAATATCATAAACTTAATTAAAGGCAGATAAATTATTTCACATATATTTGGTTTGGCAACAAACTCATCTTAATGTTAGTGTGCTTTGTAAATATGTCAGATTTTCGTGAAGTTTGTAATTTGACATCAAAGTATAGACATTGCAAAATGCAGTTTGGAACACTTGCAGAAACGTTATAAAAGTACATAGTGGAAGTTTGTTTTGATTTCAGTGAGTTATGAACTGAAATACACGAGAAAGATACTCGGCATTGCCGACGATGCCGTCAACTCCTGAGGGTTAAGTACTCCTCTTGCTCTCGCATGGCCAAGGAAACAAATGTTAGTGCCCCACTCGGGGACCTAACCCCATGGTAACTTCTCAGCAGTTAGTGCCCTCCTGAGCAAAACACTGGGAATGGGCAGGAACCAGGCCCCCTGCCTTAAAGCCCACCCCGCCTGCTGTTTAAAAATCTACGTCAGCATACTCTGAGAGCTGAGTGGCCAAAATATTGATTATAACTAAAGAGAATGCAAGTAACAATAGTGGAAAGCAGTTTCTAGGCCAGCAGCAGCACATTCAATTCAATTTTATTTTTATCGTGTGTTTTCACAACATTAAATTGTCTTAGAGCACTTTACAGCATCCCCGCCCAAAGGGAGCCAGTGATCAAGCCAGAGGCGACAGTGGCAAGGAAAAACTCCCTAGAAGGAAGAAACCTCGGGAGGAACCAGACTCAAAGGGGGAGCCCATCCTCCAGGGGGCAGCAGGGAAAATCAGTTGATCTGTCGAGTCTGTCGCATGAGTCTGTCGCAGCATGTTTGCCTTTTTGGAACGCTGATTTCCCTTTTTGCCGTTGCTGCTGCCTGGTGGGAGGTGAGGAGGGATGGCAGGGCGGGGCTGGGCATCCAGGGACGCTTGGCTGGCATTTTGCCCTGGGACCCGACCCTATTCCAGGGCAGTCACCAAGTGTGCATGTGTGTGTAAATGATGCAATAGAAATTGTGCTTTCTCCAAATGGAATTTAAATAAAGGTAAAGAAAAATGTACAAAAGCTGTTTACAAAAATAATCACTTATGCAGTGCATAGGGCCGGGAGCCAGTCCCAAAAGGTATGGAGCATGAGACACTTTGAATGAGATGCCAGGCTAACACAGGGCACATACACTTGTGCATTATGGGTAATTTTGGGACACAATTTCAGCTACCCACTCAGCCACCATGTCACAGAGTCCCTGAAAGCCAGCCAGTAATATACGGCTGCAGACTTTCAGTAGCTCTCTTAGGCCCTGCAGCTCTCAGACCCTGCTGATCTCAGACTCCGCCCCTCTCTGGCCCTAAAACTATTAAATGCTGCTGATCTCAGACTCCACCCCTCTCAGGCCCCACCACTGACAAACCCTGCTGATCTCAGACTCCACCCTTCTTGGGCCCAAACACTGTTAAGTCCTGCTGATCTCAGACTCTGCCTCTCTCCGGCCCCAAAACTATGAAATGCTGCTGATCTCAGACTCCACCCCACTTAGGCCCAAACACTGTCAAACCCTGCTGATCTCAGACTCCACCCCTCTCAGGCCCCAAAACTATCAAACGTTGCTGATCTCAGACTCTGCCTCTCTCTGGCCCCAAAACTATGAAATGCTGCTGATCTCAGACTTCACCCCTCTTAGGCCCAAACACTGTCAAACCCTGATGATCTCAGACTCCACCCCTCTCAGGCCCCAAAACTATCAAATGCTGCTGATCACAGACTCCAACCCTTTCAGGCCCCAAAACTATCAAATGCTGCTGATCTCAGACTACACCCCTCTCAGACCCCACCACTGTCAAACCCTGCTAATCTCAGACTCCGCCCCCCTTCAAGCCCCAAAACTATCAAATGCTGCTGATCTCAGACTCTACCCCTCTCAGGCCCCACCACTGTCAAACCCTGCTGATCTCAGACTCCGCCCCTCTCCGGCCCCAAAACTATCAAATGCTGCTCAATCCCCGACTCCCCCCCTCTCCGCCCCCACACCGACCAAATCCTGCTGACCTCACCCCCCACC
>JAODKE010000051.1:17333466-17343753 GCA_026779605.1 Mormyrus hasselquistii
TCAGATGAAAAACTGATGCTGGAAATTGGACAAGTCAGAACAGTCGCATACCTTGATGAAACAGGATCAGGTTATTTAATGTCAGACATTAAGACAAACATCTATTTATGCCTAGTGGAGATGGCGGGACGTGCTGGTGCTATACACAGTAAGTCCTGTGAAAATGGTTACTGGATGTATATTAAGTAAAGTAAGACTCTTCAATTATGAGTGGTTATTGACCCCAGGAATAACATGACACTAAACCTTTTATATATATATATATGTATGTATATTACAATTGTCATTTGTTGTTCAGATTTTAACCATTTTCCAGTATTAAGTAGCCAAAATCAGCAATATAAAACTATATACTGTACAGTAGTACCTTAGAACTCGATCTTAATCCGTTCAGAACTCTGGTTCGACTTCTAAAAAGTTCAATTTCTGATCGAATTTTTCCCATAAGAAATAATGGAAAACTAATTAATCGGTTCCCAGCCCCAAAGAAATACACCTAAATATGTTATTTTTAGCATTTAAACACAAAATGAGCCGGATAAAACAAGAAGAGCATTTACTAAACACATCTAAGCTCATTTATCAGTAAGATAAACAGTAGAAGATAAGAAAATAAATGTATCCAAACAATGTGTAAAGTTAAAAAAAAAAAAAAAACAATGACACCTTTTTCATAAACCCAGACACAGCACTGCTACCTTGAGTCATACTAAGGGTTTGTATTTAATGTAGGAACAAAAGCAAAACATTTTAAAAAATGAGAAAAAAATGCTGTCCATTGTTTATTTTTATTATTACTCTGTATTCGTTAATTTGCTTGTAAAACTTTTAGGTCGTAACATTTGTACAACTATTGCATAACTTTTTGGTCAGCAATGGCTACCAAAATGATCTAAAGTACAGTGTATTACCTGATATTTTCAATAATAAAAGCACTATCACCAACAAATGATGCCATCGCAGCAAATGCGAGGCTGAGACTGAAGCGTCACTCTTTCCGCTGAGAGACGTGCCGCGTGACTAATTTCCGTCGGCATTCACCGTTCGACTTCTGAGATTCAGATCAGTACTGAGGTACCACTGTATGTTTATAAAGCTTTCAGCATTATTTCATGTAGCCCACAATAAACAATCGATTCGTATGATAAGATGTATATTTTTTGCTTTGTTGTTTTTTTCATAATCTCAGTATCTTTTGCCCTAGATTTGATGTAATGCTTTTATTTATTGCAGAAATACATGGTAACTAATTAACTACCGTAGAGGTAAAATTGGCAGCTTAGACAGAGAAGTTGTATGAGTTGATTCTGACTTTAATTAGATCAATTAGAAGGTCAAGACAATTAGCCATGTAATACCCTTTGTGTTAATTCTACAATAATTTTGGGATTCAATCTATAAATGTTCATGATTGTAAGTTTATATTCATGACTAATCATACATAATAATCTTAGGAAACTGTGGTTAATTCGTTAATTTTTTAAAATCGATTCCCAAGTATAAATCAACCCCTTTAACACATGGGTGGGCAATTACTCAAAGTATGTATGCAGGCTTTTGGGATAACCATTAGGTCAGCTGTCCAAACCCAGGCGTGCAGAGGAACCAGCCAATCAGTCCTCTAATTAGTAATCAATTAGGGAGCTGCAGTGAAAAGCCACATACACAGCAGCCCTTTCTGGATAAGATTGGCCACCTCTGCTGTAACATTTGAGGCTTTTGCCATGTATAGAGGTGACAAATCACTTTAGTATGTCATACACCTGTCAGCTTGCTGTCTGAAATGATTCAGATTAACCACAAATAAAAACCATCTGATCAGCTGCTAAAACTGTTGGATGTCCTGAAAACTTGTTTGCATCCTACTGAGTATGCAAAGGTACCCATGGTATGCAAAGAACTGACAGTACACCCACAGAATCTTATCTTTTAGAGGTATCGATCAGGAGAGGGCTGTAAAGGAATATCAGAGCCTTGAGAGGTCCCATGGAAAACTGAAGACTATTATTTAGTGGAGAAAATGTGGCCCCACAGAGACATTAGCAAGATCAGATCAATCCTCCACAGCTGATGAAAGGACAAGGAGAAACTTACCAGGGAAGCAACTAAAATGGTCACAGCAGCATGAAAGGGGCTGCAGGAATTTAAGGCAGGCAGTTGTCATTCCTTTGCACGTCTAGGCTTTGCACATGTGGTGTGTGGTGGCAAGACAAAAGCCATATCTCACAAAACAACACTCAAGCCTGCCTACATTTTCAAAAGGTACATTGAATCACTCCATACCTCGTGGGTTTGTGTTATGATCTCATGAGAAAAATGTTGAGTTTTTTGGCCTTAATTCTAAGATTTGTGTTTGGCACGAAGACAAGACAGCTTATCATCTGAAGAACAGCATAGTTATCACCAAGCATCATGGGGGCAGCGCCAGGCTTTGGGGCTGCTTCTCTTTGTCTGGGATACAGACTTTAATGTAATGATAGGTGGGATAAAGATAATCTCAAGATATTTTGGATCAAAAATCCTTCTGGCCTGTGGAAGCTGAAGGTGACGATGAATTTCACCTTCCAACATGATAATGACCTAAAGCATATGTGCAAGTCTACTAAGGAAAGGTTTTTAGAAAAGGAAGATCAAAGTCCTAAGATGGCCCAGTCTGACCGTGGTCCTACTGAAACCCCGAGGAATGATCTAATGAAGGCTGTGCCCAGCAGGTCCCCTGGCAATGTGAGGAAGCATAAACATTTTTTCAAGGAAGAGTGGGGAAAATATGACGTCTACATGTGCAAAGTTGACGATACTTATTGCTCCCAGACAACGCTGTAATATGTTCCAGTGTGCTTCCGTGTTATACTAACTGGGGGCTGTTCATACTTTTGCAGTTGGGGTGTTTTTATTTCAGTTTTTGCCCTATTCTTCATCTGTTTTTCTGTTTAAATGTGTTGGTTGCAAAGTCACGATAAAGATGGAATCATTTATTACATCATTTATGAATCAGAAAAATGTTCAATTTTATTAAGGGTGTGTAAACCTTTTATATCCACTGTAAATGAAAGGTGGAACAACACTAAATGAAATTTAATGAAAATTAACCATCTGTTAACATTAGGTGACTTTAGTGGTTCCTCCCAGCAGGACATGACTCACAGAGTGTAACCCAGCAGACGTTGTTACTGCTGGCGGCTTTATAGCTGTTTGCCACCAGTCAGTCATTTGAGATAATTGGCCTCTTTGCATCATTTTTATTGCAGGCATTGAATTGATTGCAGTTCGATGTGGATGCTTCTAGATTAAAAACAGACGATGATAGAGCAATGTTCTGATGAAAACGACCGAGAGCAGATAAGATGTAAGGAGAAAAAGAAGGAGAGACTGGGGGAGGCAGAGAGAGGAAGACATGCAGAGGGCCAAGAGGAAGATAGGGGACTATTGCTCTTTAGAAACCACAGCAATCTTTTGTACCATAATTTTTATTGAGCTGGTTTGGGGGAAGGTGAGATGCCTCACTGAGTGCCCAGCGTCCTTGTGTTCTTTCTGACAGACCACTCGGTAGGGTGGTGAGAGGTCTTTATATTGGCTTCATTCTCAGCCAATCCCCACTTTCCCAGTAATGATAAACCCCCAGTAAATAGCCAGTAACAGAGTAATTGGTCCCTGCTGCTTCTGACTGGGACAACTTGTTTTCCACTTTGTTCAGTCCCAAGGGGTCGGTTAGGGCTTGTCTGTTTTGCGTCTAAGCAAGTGGATGGCAGGAAGTATGGCTTCATACAAATGCTTTTGTCTGTCACAGACCTGAAATGCAGGTCTCTCCTTACCTCCGTGCCTGTCCTGCTCACCTTCTGCTGTGGTGTTGAATGTTAATGAGATTGACACTTGACAGCAGAGGTCACACAATCCTCATTTCCTCCCACAGTCCCTGGGGTCATTGCCACAGAGTCACTGACATTCACCCCTTTGGATGACATGGTCTTCCTCAAGTGGGAGGAGCCTGTGGAGCCCAATGGTCTTATCACTCAGTATGAGGTAGGTCCTCCAAGTGTCATCAGTCAGTGCTATTTATAGAAGCAGGCATCCAACCCCAAGCTGTCAGCCTGCAGACTGAAGTGAACATTGCGACGTTATCTTTCTGCATTGAGTACGGATGTGGGAGATGGAGAGCTGCGGTTTCCCTATTGTACTGCTTTGGGAACTGAAACTAAAATAGACAGAAGATGCTGGAGATGAGGGGGGGTCTCCAGGAAAATGGGCAGGGGGCTGGAAGGAAGGGGAAAAGTGAGGAACAGTAGGAGAGTGAAGCCTGGCGAGGGTGGAGGCCATGCGAGAAATGTTCAGGTAGCACTGTGGAGGAGCAGAGGCCTGTAGCCAAAGCCAGCTCATACCAGCTTGGCAGGGATCCTACTCCAGTAATGTTTTAGAGGGATCTGCACGCTTGTGATGCCTATTCCCCTGAGCTGATGTGTTCTGCAGCCTTGACCGTCTGCTTTCCTTTGACAGATCAGCTACCAGAGCATTGAATCGTCGGATCCAGGTATCAATGTGCCAGGCCCTCGGCGCGTCGTGTCCAAACTCCGCAACGAGACCTACCACGTGTTCTCCAGCCTGCAGCCTGGGACCACATACCTGGTTTCTGTACGTGCTCAAACTGCTAAGGGCTTCGGACTCACGGCACTCACCGAAATCACCACCAACATCTCAGGTGAGGGGCTCTGCCTAAGCTCTCCTCTGCCTGTTCACGTAGGGTGGGCTTGTCTCAGTCTGGTTTAGCGTTTGGCTTTCGGCTGTGTTTCATCTCGGATTAGTTTGGCTTAGTGTTTGACTTTGGACTGTGTCTTGTTCTGGAATAGCTTGGCTTGACTTGGCTTGGGTTTGGTATTTTGTTTTCAGTTTGAATTTTTGAGTTTGATACGCTATAGTGGATTAAGCTCATCACATTCAGTGTGAGCCGATGAAATATTTCCCCAGATTATCCGATATATGAACATTCTTCAGAATTTCAAATACGTTCAGTGTTGTGAATGTCCAGTGTACTTCTCAGAAGCCTTCTACCTGAATCACTGAAGTCATCTGCTAATTAGGCTGTTACATAGGAACTGGACTAGAAAAATATGGCAAGGTTCCAGAAAATTCAAGGGGCACAAGGGGATTTGTCTCATTCCAAATCTCACCTTTTAGAGAATATTCCCGTGAACTACTTGGTTTGTTTTAAATTAGCTTTGTTTTTTGTCTATTTAAGTGTGATAGTGGAATCATTTGTGTAGCTGTCAGGTGGCTTTTCATTGACTGTGAATAGCTCCTCTTGTGTCATATGCTTTTTGTGTGGGTGTTCTGGTGGAATTAAACAGGGATTCGAGAGTTTTGTTTTTCCTTTGTAACGATGTAAGATTGACGCTTGAAATCTTGGCATACAATCTATGAGCGCAATGATTTGAAGTGCTGCAGTGTTGAGTGAGCTTTGAACAAAGTGCATCATGTATATTTTGGGAATAAGTTATACATGAATGTTGAAAACCTTTTGATGCATCTGAAATTTATGTTAAATCAGATAGATTGGGCAAATGCAGAAACTGTGTCCTTCTATGCTTATCTTTCTTCCGCATTGCCCTTTCTCGTTCTCTAACTACGGGCAGGAGCATCTAGCAGGTGTGCTTGGGTTGGTGTGTAGATGTCACATATGTTTGTACTGTATATATCTGTATCTGAGTGCCATGTCTATGTGCATGTATGAATGTGTGCTGCCGTATGTGTCAAAAAAGTTTCAAAGAATAACATGCTTTTAAAGGATTCATAGCATTGAGTAGAATTTTACCCGTAGTACCCGGGAACACCCCCGGAGACATACTTAAAACAAATGCCTTGTGTTTTAAACAGAAAGTCACGCTGTCTCACTGAGACACATGCAGGACTGGCAATTATGCTGGATGCAAATTCGTCTTCTACTCTTATGTTGTTGTCTTGGGTTTTCAGTGCTCTGGGATTCTCGTGCACCATTGCTGAAACTCTGCTCCTGTCTGTGCTGCTTTCACAGAGCACTCTGATGCTGCTGTGGTTCCATGACAAGTGGAAGACAGACCACAGGGCTGTGCAGTTCCGTGTCGCACGGGACAGTCTGGTTTATTTAAATTTATTGCTCCTCTTTTATTTTATAATTCAAGGGTTCCCGGACCTTTATTTAAACTGGTCTTCACTCAGAACTTCATATTATTGCCCAGATCCAGATGACAAAAATTTCATTATAAGAAACTTAAATACATGAAGTAAAACTGTATTCAATATATTCACATCTCCGACACGGGTTACAACTCATTAATTATAAAAAAAAATCTCATAACAAATTCAGAAATGTCACCTTACAGTCTGAATTTAATTAACAGCTCAATCATCTGTAATTAATTAGGCACTTGGTTTGAGCAAAAAGCATAATATGCAAAGTTGCCTCAGGACCGGAATTGAAAATCACGCCACAAGTTGCTAAATGGTGTACAGCGCTAACGTCTTCGACTTTGGGCACAGCAGCCTTTGCTAGGGAGTGAGTGTGGCTGCTGCAGCCTGGTTTGCTCCAGTCATATGTTAAGCATTGCATTAGATATGCAGGATACAAATTGTAATAAGGCACCGATTGGCTGATTGTCCAGCTGCCCTCTCTTCCTCTGTTGCCATCTCCAGGGCTGTGTTTGTCCCTCCTCCGTCATCTTTAACTGGTTCTACATCACTGTACTCGTGTTCTACATCACTGTATCCGTGTTCTGCATCACTGTACCCGTGTTCTACATCACTGTACCCGTGTTCTGCATCACTGTACCCGTGTTCTACATCACTGTACCCGTGTTCTGTATCACTGTACCCGTGTTCTGCATCACTGTACCCGTGGCAGCAGGGTGTTCCTTTTCCATAATGGGATGTTCCAGGCTTTGGGTGCTCTCTGATGTCTCTCTGCCCCGGCATGTGACCCCGCAGCCCCTGCCTTTGACTACGAGGATGCACCGGCCATGCTGGCTGAGACGGAGAGCACCGTGACTGTGCTCCTGCGGCCAGCCCAGGCCAGAGGAGCCCCCGTCAGGTAGGTGGCTGCTCTGCTTGCACGTGCCCTAACATACCTGCACTCTTTTTAATGATACAGGTATCACTGGGGCGCCGGTTGCTTGGCTTGTGTATTACCTTAAATGCTGGTCACCTTGCTGCCAGACGCGCCCTGCAGGCGACCGCAAGTCACACAGCGAGTACCTGGACATGCACTCACTGTTTTCTCACTGCTTCTCTCTAGCACCTACCAGGTTGTGGTTGAGCAGGAAGAGGAGCAGGAGGATGAGGAAGATGAAGAGAGCTCCAGGCAGGTGAAGAGGGAGCTGAGTAAGCAGGAGTGCTTTCCCACGCCCACCCTGACTTTGGGGGGCGGAGCCTACTGCAGCGCAGAGCTGCCTCCCAGCAGCCTGCCTGAGGCTACGCCCTTCACCGTCGGTGACAACCGCACCTACAATGGTTGCTGGAACACTCCACTCGATCCCAGCAAGAGTTACGCCATCTACTTCCAGGCTGTCAGTCATTTTAAAGGGGTAAGCCGCAGCTCCTGTTCTGTTTCTGCTGCATTACATTGGCGTAAAGAAGTGTTAGCTTTTGAGACCTTGGTGCAGAGTCCCCGTTTTAGAGCTAGGAGCTAATGAGACGACAAACATCCAGATATTCTGTAGATGCGGGATCTTCAACCTCTGCCGCTAGGAGAATAACACGGGGAGCTACGTGTTTGATACATGACTATAGTGGGGGGTGTTTGATACACGACTATAGTGGGGGGTGTTGTTGGCAAACAAACAAGGATGTTCTTACAGAAGGAAGCATCTGGATTTCTGTGGTCCCAAGATGTTTCGCCCACACACACATACACCTACACACACACAGCAGCCCTGCAGTCTCCTCAATAATGGGCTGTATGTGTTTTGCCAGAGTTATATATTCGTTATTTATGCATCTCATTAACACTTTGTTCTGTGTAGTGTTTTTGACTAGTGCTAATTGCTTCTGAAAATGTATGTGCGCGTCTGCGTGTGTGTCTATGTGTGCGTGTGTCTGTGTGTGTGTCAATGTGTGCGTGTGTCTGTGTGTGTGTGTGTCTGTTTGCATGTGTGTGTGTGTTTCAGTCTGTAAAGAAGTGCTTTCTCAAATATATTTTAAAATGTTCTGTGTATGTGTGTGTGCACGCGCGCGTGTGTGTGTATGCGTGTGTTTGGCCGCGTGTGTGTGTCTGTGTGTATGTCTGCATGTCTTTGTGTGTGTCTGCGTTTGTGTGCGCGTGTGTCTGTGTGTGTGTGTGTGTGTGTGTGTGTCTGCGTGTGTCTGTGTGTGTGTGTGTGTGTGTGTGTGTGTGTGTGTGCGCGCGTGTGTGTATCTGTGTGTGCTCAGTATTGTGTTGGATGGATGAATGAAGGATTATGGAGCCACTCTTTCCCCCTGTATAAGCTTTGGAGGAAACGAAACTTTAGCATTATTATTTGTTTTGAAGTCATTATATAATAATTAATCAATTGAAACCTGTAGAGTTAGACGAAACATTGAGTTTCTTACATCTTTATGGTCCAGCGATGCCACTTCATGACAGAGAATGTAAGCTAGGCTTACAGGTTGCACTGTGAATGATGCCCATTAATACCATAAATGGGGATAAGTGCTGATTAACAATATTGCCAAAAGGTTCTCACTAACATGCTTGTTTTCTTTCAGGAAATGCGGATCAACTGTATTCGTATTGCGAGGAAAGGTAATTAGATGCCTCCTTGATTTCACTCATCAAATCTAGAGAGATTTCTTGCTTCATCAAGAATATATCAAAGCTGGACTGAGACTTAAATCACAGGAGCAGGGGGTGGGGGGGTATACCTGGGAGTTTCCAGTGCTCTGGGGGATTCTCAGTGTGGACAGCTTTTTAGTTCAAAGGGAAGATTAATGAAGTAGAGAGGGAGGAATTTGGTAGTGGGAGGAGAAATTCAAACCTTCAACAAGTTGCTCTGGAAGAACGTATTCCACTTATGTTCCGAGACTGTCAATGTCTCATCAGCTATCCCAGATAAGTCACAGTCCATAATGGATGTGGGCCTGTCCTCTAAGGCCTGGGTGTATTGGTGCAGTTACTGACTGATACCAGAATGAGTATGTTGGGTCTTTTGGACTTTTAAGAAAGTGTAACACTCCTGTCCCTTAAGTTGTTGCTCCCTCTTTACGGCTTTAAGTTACAGCGAGAATGGAGAGGAATCTGTTCTGGGTACCCACACTCAGGAAATATAATGAAGTACTTAGCTTCACCGTGATTCACAGAGATACTTGTGTTAGCACACTTAGGACGTGTCGCATGGAGCCTGCTTCACCGTCATCCATGGAGATACTCATGTCAACCAGGAAGTATCGCAAGGAACCCCCTTCTCTATCAGCCACGGAGATACTTGTGCATGCTGCAGGACCGTTGCTGGGAGGGTACTTCATTGATGCCCATTCAGAACATAATAATATCATTCTTTCTGTGCTCTCTCCTAAACAGAGCTTAAGGAATGCTGGAAGTAGCACAACTTAACTTGAGAAGAAATGCCATGCTTTACTTTAAGGCTTTAAGGGTTATATAAGGGTTTAAGGGTTAGAAACTGGACTAATGAGTGTGTGACAAATGAAAGCTGTTAATCAGTGGACTTGCATCGATGCCGAGGGATTATGCTTTTGGTCCTGCCAAGCTGTCCCTGCTGCTTGGATAAAGTGCCTTTCTAACGCACAAATGCTGAACAGCAGCAGTTGCTGCTTCTGATGTCCGGCAGCTGCCTCGGTTCTGAATGGGGCTGAGCCTGCCTCTGTCTCCAGGCGTGGACACTGCTATGCCTCCAGCTCTCTGAACTAGGGATCTGCGCCAGGGTCGCTCTGTATGCAGGCCCCTGTGTGTCTGTGTGTGTGCATGTCCAAACCCACTGCTTTCTTGATGTCTGTATTTTCATGTTCATGTGCTCTCTGTCTCTCTCTCTGTGTTTGTATGTCCATGTCTGTGTGCTCTCTGTAAATCTCTCTGTCTCTCTCTCTGTCTCTCTCTCTCTGTGTCTGTATGTCCATGTTCACATACTCTCTCTCTCTCTGTGTTTGTATGTCCATGTCCATGTGTTCTCTGTCTCTCTGACTCTCTCTGTACATCCGTGTTCACTTACCTCACTCTCTGTGTCTGTATCTCCATGTTCCTGTGCTCGCTCTCTGTCTGCATGTCCATGATCATTTGTGGTCTCTGTCTCTCTCTCTTTCTCTCACTGTCGGTGTCTGCATGTCCATGAT
>JAODKE010000051.1:17383426-17393433 GCA_026779605.1 Mormyrus hasselquistii
GGGGAAACACGGTAGCTTCTTCTGTTTACCGCTCCAAGAAGCGTCTCATTATTTTGCCGCTATTGCTGTTACTGAGTTTTTCATATTATTGGTGTTATGTAACTGACACAAAAAATTGATGACATATGATTATTATATATTTATATGATATTAGGCCTACACGGTTTGCGAAGTTTTGTACGCGACCGACTGTGATAGACTATTGATATTATAAAGTTTAAATGTTAGTTTTTGGAAATGACTCGCCGAGAGTCAGACCAATCATCACTGGAACCATTGTAGTTTCGAGCTAAGGTAGTTAAAAACCAATGCACGTGGTTCAAACTACTGTGGTACGACGATTTTCATACTTTGGATGTTGGTTAGTTTGAACTTGTATCATTGTATCGTTAATGCTAACTTTCGTCGTTGATTGGGAAACGCACCCCCGGACGTGTGTCACCATTGCTAAATTACAATGGAATGACTTTTAAAGCATCCCTTTAGATTCTGTGCTCACTGTTGCAACTCGGAGATGATGTTGCATACAAAGTTGGATAACCTACAGCAACAATATGTACTGCAGCAAAACCACCACAAAAGGGTGACTTGACAATATCCCATGAGCAATTCTGTAATTTTGATAGTTTCCTATACCATATCTAGTAGGTTCCCACACTTGGGTTGATGAGGGGGCGTGGCACACACGGGAAGAGCGGACGAGCGGGGCATAACAGAACTCCCCCCCAAAGGCGCGCACTCCAGACGCGCCTAAGGGGAGTGACACGACGAGGACCAGGGACACAGAACCTGGAAAACAAAGCAAAAACATCAACCGGGCACAGGAAACAGAACAGACACGCAAAACAGGCACAGGGAGACCAACTCAGACAAGAGACGACAAACCACAGGGAACGCAGACAGACACAAGGGCACCAAAAACGGGAACACAGAACCCAAGGAGAGAGACGACAGGACAACACCTGGAGGCACACCCACAGAAGGCACGAAGGGACCGTGGCGGAAACAAAAGCACAGAGGGACAGGCGTCGGAGGCGGGACCGCAGGCGGCCAACGAGGTGCCGGAAGACTGGCAGGGGACCACCGAGCCGCAGCCAGGGGAACCGCAGACGAGCCAGGGGGCAGGGCAGGTAGGACCCAACCCGGGCGTAGGTGTCCCCTCCCCTTCCCGGAGACTGAGAGTCGGGGACCCGACCGGGGCCTGTCACACTGGGGTGACGTGGAGGAGTCACCGCTTGTGAGAATAAAACCTCGTTAGTGAGGTCGACGTATTCCGCCTCGCTGATGGGAGGCATCTTCTTTCGGAGTCCGGTCATTGTGTCATGACCGATAGCGTAGACAAAGGCGAAGGACGCCAGGAGTCAGGGAACACGGGTTTAATCACGCTGGGAACAAGAGGAACAGGCAAACGCAGGCTGACATTACAATGACCGGACTGGGGAAACAAACTGAAACGTGGACTAAATACAATGGACTAATGACAAAAAGCAGGAACAGCTGGTGAACACAGGGATTCCACACGGGGTTGTTGAGGGGGCGTGGCACACGGGAGGAGCGGATGAGCGGGGCATGACACTATTAGCCTGAAAAGGCATTGTTTATTTCAGACCCATGGACTTTTTATAAAGCCACAATAAAAATGTGCAATTCAGAGCTAAGCCACTGATGTGTTCCCAGTATAGCGATTAAGTGCTGCCAACGATAATTCATGTCTTTGTAAAACACAGACGCTTCTGCATATGTAAAGAACTTAATGGCGAGCTTGTCAGATTTGACTCATGGCGGTAGGATATGGAAAGGCACTGAAAAATGTGAAAAACCAGTTTTAACTCACTCCATACCAGGGGTGTGTTTCCCAAACAACGACGGAAGTTAGCATTAACAATGCATTTGTATCAGTCCGTTTTCAGTTGCCCCCACCGCAATTCCTCGGTTAGCGCAACATTGTACATAAAAGACAGCTTATTGTAGTTTTGCCGTTGCTTCTCGGGGACTAATTTTTGGCGGTTTATCATAAGCTTCGATGAATCTATATTTGTCATTGAGAGGAAATGACTTTCTTTTTCCCGTCTTGTTTTCTGGGCAACGCTGCATTAGCCTCCGGTAGCTAGCCAGAATCAGGTGGGTCACCCCAAGGCAAAAGAGGCTTATTAAAGTAAAGTTAAAAAAAAAATTAAAAATTAGCGTAGTTTTAGTTTTTTCTCGCATGTTGTCATGTATTACTGTAAAAGACCCTAAATGAACAATATAAGCGGACTACTTAGTTACTATTAGCTAATTATTTGAACAGTATTTATATAGTTATGATTCTGTCGTTTAAGCGGTTGATCACTATAACCGTGATCACTATAAGCGGGTTCCACTGTATTTCAGAAACAGCATAAAGAGATTTAATCAGTTATTTTTATCCAGTCTACTGCCAAAAAAGTTATTAAGGCATGTGCTCGGTGAAATAAACAATAAACTAACATAATTAAATTTATCTTTGACGGCTTTTGTTTTTTGAGATCTACAGTATGTGGTACAAGACCACAAGAAGATGCCTGGAGCAATGGCTGCCCAACTTGCTGTAAGTAATATGTACAAATGTACAAGCAACCCAAGGTAGTAACTTGTACAAATGTACAAGCTGCCCAAGGTGGCCATTCCACCTAAATTATGAAAGATGCTGTGCTTCTTTCTGCCTTTTAAAAAGAAAAAGAATTAAAAATGAAAATGACCGAAGAGCCCTTCCAGTAGAATTAGACATGCTGATTTGGCTGAGATACCCACCGTAATGAAAATTCACAGAGGGTATGCAAAGCAGACATCTGAGCCATCGGTCTGTGCCTGGCGCTAAGCTGCACGCATGCTAATATGACCCCAAGGCATTTCCCATGAGATGTGATAAACCACAGGATAGTATCCTCTTCTGGCCTAGCACACACTAATAATGCATGAGGAAATCAGTGACAAGCAATAAAAATATGTTAAGGTATTTACTTTTTAATATTATATCTGTTTTCCCTCACTAAAGTCATGCAGTATATATATTAATATTCCTTCCATCCATTTTTTATAATCATTTAATCAGAATACAGGTTATGAATGGGAGCACCCTGGGCATAATGCCAGTCCATCACAGGGCATGGGACACCATGGATGGGATGCCAGTCCATCACAGGGCAAGGGGCACCCTGGACAGGATGCCAGTCCATCACAGGGCATGGGACACCATGGACGGGATGCCATTTCATTACAGGGCATGGGACACTCTGGACAGGATGCCAATCTGTCACTGAACTTACAGTATCTGTAGCAGTATCTGAACCTCACCCTTGCAGGAGTGAGGCTGCAGAAATTAATTCATGCCATTAAAAAATGGACTGCCCTTTAACTAAAGGCATGTTCATACGCGACACTGTGGGATTCTCTGTGGGAATTTGCTTGTCGCCACCAGACCAGACAGCCACATCCTCTGACTCTGATTGGCCCGGACAGCTCCAGCACTCCCACAGGAAGCACTGATGTGGGGGAACCAAAGCTCCCCGCTTTCCGTTCTACCTGGGCAAACCGATGTCCTTATGCATCGTCCTGGCAAATCTCCTGCTCTGCAGAGCTAGATTTCACTTGTTTATTTAGAGATGATATTCTTGCATTTATCTGAAGAGTAGCAAGAGCTTCTGAAGAGCTACTTTGTTTGTGGGTTGGACCCAATAGCTCCTCAGAAGGTTTCTTGTGGACCTCACCCCTTCTCACTGCTGACTCTAATGGATAGCATCCACAGTCTGTTGAAAGTATGGCAAGATGGGGGTGAGTCACAAATTAGTTTTCAGGGTACAAATTGCTAAAGATTTTAAAAAACAAACTGATCTATAAATTGAAATTATGTGACATTGTTGGGAAAATTTTACATCCAATTATGTAGGGTACTTATCATAAACGGAAAATATCCCAGTAAAACTGTACCGGATGAGATATGCATTCAGATAGTAAAGATAGTAAACAAATGCTTTACTTTGAATCCCCACTTGGCGGCGTTGTTTAGAGCGACTGATGTACAAGCTGAACTGAGTGCACAGCCAATGGTTCCCAAATGGATGTAATCATATTATAAAATCAAATCGTCACACATCATGTTTATGACACTACAGGCACAAGATTACATTGAAATCTATATGAAAGCAAGACACCTTCTGTCGTGTCCAATCATCCATCTTCTGACCGTGCTGGGTCATCTTCTGTCGCAGCTATTCTTTTTTCTTCCTTAGCATTTATTTGCCATTTTTCCACATTAGAAGAATCATTCTGGATTTCTTATGGCTTTCTTATTCATAGATTAATTCCTTTTCTGAATATAGCCACGTCCCATTAACACACTTTTTTTTTTTTATCAAAAATGTCTTGGATTAAAACCGATTAGGCAGGGTTGTCGTTGCTCTGCTAGCAAATCACTGTGGATTACTGCGGCCGTTATCTAAGGTGGAACTTTATGTCCTGGCAGGAACATGGTGGCGATGCTCTCCCAGCTCATCACAGTCTGGTCATGCCTCTCCTCTCCTCTCCTCTCCTGTGACCCGCCGTGTGTCCAATCACTCCAGGTGTGCAGGCGCGGAGTTGAGGTGCTCTCCTGCGTGTCAAATCAACATATCTGAACCTTACACACCAAGTAGTATTTTCAAAAGCAAATCCATGAAGGCCTCAGGTAAGACTGGCCTCAGAATTCACTTCGATAGAATACTAGGTCCTTCACACAGAATAGACTTTGACAGAAATCCTGCATTTCAATCGGCTGCCTTCAGCGATAACTAAGAATTTTTAAAAGACATCTGCACCTTCACTCGACCAGTACTCTACAGCTTTGAGGAATGGATGCCGGTAGCTATCATGTGACCTTTCTGGTATTTGACATGACACTATTATTGTTCTGTGTATCTCTGAATGCTCTGCAGTTTAGTTGCTGGAGTAGAAGAAGCGTATAAATGTAGACTTAAGATCAGATCACTGAGTGCTGACGTTTGCAGAACTAAGATGCTTATTTATGACTTGTTCATATTAAGAGGATACTGGTATGAAAAATGACAGGTAGCATGTGTACGCTTCAGGGAGCACCCAGGAGAGGGGGCTGACTGTGAGTGTCATTCTGTAAAGCAGATTGGGGCTGCAAAAAGTGCATTTGCTTCCAACTTGGGATATAAAGAGAGATAAATCCGTTCACCTCCTGGAATGAGCAATAATGGAAGCTAAGACTGACATGGCAAAAAAGATTCAGGGAATGTGATCAACCGCAGTCAAGCAGGGATAAGTCAGGCCGGCCACATAAGCTCTGCAAATGGCAGCATCCAGTGATCTGACGGCACATCTACACTTACAGTCTCACCTGAAGTGCACCAGAGAGAAATAAACAGAAACGATCAATCAGACAGTGAATATAAGAACAGAAAAGGGAGCTGAGCAGAGTCTAGCTGCTATCTAGCTGCTATACCAGTGACAGTCTGCATTCTCCCCAAACAGAAACACAGATGCACCATTCAGACCATGGAGAGATGTGTCCACTTAGCCCACCAGAGTGTCCGTGATAATCTCTCTGTCTGGGCTCATTAACTCTTTATTCATTGGTGTTTAGCAGGCTTTGTTGGAAAATATAAGAAATATGAATGACTGGGGATTATATTTTGCAGGGAGAATATCAACCTCCTCAGCTAAAAGCAAATGCGTGTGCGTGGGGTGTTGTCGTTATCCAGCGTCTGTGGTGGACGTGCGCCGGAGAAGGTGCCGGTCCATTCACAAGCAGAGGCAGCCTTAGGGTAAGGAAAGGAAAGCCAAAAGATAGATGTACGGAGAACATGTAAACCCAGCGCATACAGTAGATGGCGTAGGAGTGCAGCCTCAAACTGCATGCTGGAGCTGTCGGGGGAAAGACCAGCCTTTTGCCTCCTCATTTAAGTTCCTGAATCTTACTTTAATTTCCTGATTAATATCCTATCTGACCGAATTCAAGTCTTAATTCTCACACCATTTTAAACTGTAATGTGGATTCTCTGATGAACATCAGCCTAACATAAACTAAAGTCTACAAATAGCAGAATATGTTTTTTTCATGCGGTGAACATCAGATATGCGGTCGGAGAGCATCAATGGTGGTGTGACAGCAGAGCATTTTTTTCCAATACATATTGAAGTCACAAGGAGCGGCACGGTGGTGCAGGGTTTTGCAAAGATGCCTCTGAGACCAGGGTTCGAGGTTTACTCCAGGGTTCCGTGTGTGTGGAGTTTGCATGCTCTTCCCATGTCTTCATGGGCTTTCATCCAGGAACTCCGGTTTCTCCCACTGTCCAAAAACATGCTGAGGATAATTGGCGTTACCAAATTGCCTATGGGTGTGGATTGTGAGCGGTGTGTGAGCGGTGCCCTGAGACGGGTTGGTGCCCTGCCTTGAGACCATAGCGTCTGGGATAGGCTCTCGATCCCCTGCAATCCTGAATACGACACGCGGTTTCGGAAGATGGATGGATATTGAGTCCTAACTTGACAATATGCTAATGTGTTATTTTACAAATATAATATGGGAGCGAAATGTAATCTTAATTACTCTACAGTTCATTAACAAAGTGCTTTTGCTTTATAAAAGTAAAATAAAATCAATCAAAACCAAAGATTTTTTTCCACAAGTAGATGTGTGGCATTATAATTCAAATAAAAACAAAACGTGTATTGCATAGCTTTAGCGTAATTAAAAATGTGTTATAAAAATTAGATGTATGTGTGCTATGGCCGAGTGGGGCATTTTTCCTCAGGTTTTTCTTTCACTCATGCTTAAATATACATTTTATTTTCCTTTGTTAAATGATTTGGATTTTTTTTATGGTGGGGGGATTCATTCCACATTGTTTTGTTTTTGGAGTTTTTAGCTTGGTTATAAGGGACGCAGTTCTGCATGAAAAGTATGGTTCGTACTGTAGCTTGCATTTTGTTTTAAATTCCTAAATGCTTAAAGTATTTTGTGATCTTCCGTATGCATAGATTTTTAATATATATTAAAAATCTGAAAATACTCCAAATGACTCAGGCTTTTTAGCTGTTTGTCTGCTGACCCAACACCAGTCGACAGCCAGATTTGTGCAGTGCAACGGGGTGACACAATTCGCAGCTGCTATGAAATTAGACACATGCTTTGCTTGCTCTGCTGCATGTTAGGAGCTGCTTATTCTAAGGGTATGTTTTCACATGGCCTGGTATAGAAACTGGAAATTGGCATTAGGGAAAGGCCTGGGATTTCAAAAGTATTATTGCGTCACAGGTGAGTGGGAGAAGCAAGAGGTGGAACAGATAGAGGTAGAGGCATGGTGTGCGTGGAAAGGCTGCTTTTTTATTAGTGTCTTTAAAGAGACAGTTAAACTGCCAGAAATCATAAACAGCATCTCTCAAAAATGCAAAATATACTTTTAACCACATAAAAATAAAATAACCAATGCTGCAGATAAGTTAGCGCTGAATGAGGTGAAAAACAAACAGAGCAGAAATATCTGCGTAAAAAATGATGGAACTCAAGAGAGATGTAACTTGGACACCATGGTCAAATCAGCCGACCTGTTCCTGACCTGTTATGTACAGGCAGTTTTTTGGTTCTGCAGTCTGTTTTCACCCAGTTTGGAAACTGGCAGACTTAACATAAGAAATTTACAAATGAGAGCAGACCATTTGGCCCATCAAGCTCGTTTGGGGAGAACTTAACTAATAGCTCAGAGTTGTTAAAATCTTATCTAGCTTTGATTTAAAGGAACCCTGGGTTTTACCTTGCACTACACTAGCAGGAAGACTATTCCATACTCTAACTGCTTCTTCAAATTCATTTTAAAATGTTCTCCCACTAATTTCCACTTATAGCCACGAGTTCTAGTATTTGAACTAATATTGAAATAACCATTTGGCTGAACAGCATCCCGACCTGTTAGAATCTTATATACCTGGATCATGTCTCCCCTTAATCTCCTTTGCTTGAGGCTAAACAGATTCAGCTCAGCTAACCTCTCCTCATAAGACATTCCTCTAAGACCAGGAATCATTCTTGTAGCCCTACGTTGCACCATTTCCAAGTCAGCAATGTCCTTCTTAAGGTATGGTGACCAAAACGGCACACAATATTCTAGGTGGGGTCTTACCAAGTTATTATATAAATGTAACATCACCTCCTTAAACTCCACACAACTAGAGATGTAACCCAACATCCTTTTGGCCTTTTTTATTGCTTCCCCACATCGGTGAGAGTGGGACATGGAAGCATCAACATACACACCGAGGTCTTTCTCATAATCAACTACCTTTATTTCCAAGGAACCCAGAAAATATCTATACTTTATATTTCTCCTTCCTGCATGGATTAGCTTACATTTATCTATGTTAAATTTAATCTGCCAGGTATCAGCCCAATTGGTAATTAAAACAAGATCCCATTGTAGCCTCTCTCCTTCTAGATCAGTATCTGCTACACCACCCACCTTGGTGTTTTATCAGTTTACTGTACGTATTGGTGTCAATATCATTAATGTAAATTAGAAATAATAGTGGTCCTAAAATTAAACCCTGCGGTACCCCACTATGAATGCACTCCCACTGTGACATTGTGCCTCTAATAACTACTCACTGCTTCCTATCTGTTAACCAGTTTTCGATCCAGACTACTACAGTTCCTAAAATCCCTGCAGCTTTGAGCTTATGCAAGAGCTGTTTGTAGGGGACAACATCAAAGGCCTTCTGGAAATCTAAGTTGATTACATTGTAGGCCTTTTTGTGATCAATTTCTCTTGTAGCTTCCTCAGAGAACTCAAGTAGATTAGTTAAACAGGATCTACCTTTCCTAAATCCATGTTGGCTATCCCTCATAATGTTATTTGAATCCAGGTAATCTACCATTTTCACTTGGATTGTAGCTTCCATTATTTTTCCAGTAATGCTAGTTAAACTGATTGGCTTATAGTTTGCTGAATTACTTGTATTCCCTTTTTTGAGTATAGGCATTATATTAGCACACTTCCAATAAGAAGGTACCAGACCAGCAGCTAATGATTTCTGGAATAGTAAAGTTAAAGGTTGGCTAATAATATCCCTCATCTCTTTTAAAACTATAGGTAAGATGCCATCAGGGCTCTGCAATTTATTTATTTTGAGTTTAGCTAGGCTTAGTACCACATCAGCCTCAGTTATACATATATTGGTCATAGATGACGCTGTATTCATACTAAATGGTGGTAAGTTACTCGTGTTCTCTACTGTGAACACCTGTGTAAAATAATCATTAAACTCATTTACTATATCAATTTTATTTTCAATTATAAGGCCCTTACTATCCTGCAAATTACTGATTTCAGCCTTTAGAGCTCTTTTGTTGTTAAAATATTGGAAAATATCATCATCCTTAGCCTCCAAAGCAATCTTTCTTTCTGCATTCTTCTTGGAGAGTCTAATGTTATTTTTTAACTCAACCTATAGACTTAGATACTCCTGTTTTATTTTGAAATCATTAGTTATTTTCCATTTGTAGAAGAGAGCCCTTTTCCTTCTGACTTTATTCTTAATTTTTTTAATAAACCACCTTGGTTGCAGTTTCCTAGATTTAGTTTTGCTGGAAACAGGTATGAAGTCCTATTGCACTTGCAACAATGTGCTTTTAAAAAATTCCCAAGCCTCTTCAACTGTTTTGCTATTTAACTCCATCCAGTTTACAGTTTCTAGATTCAGTCTCATCCCATTAAAGTTCGGAGCCCTCCGAATATTGTATACTTCTGTTTTGGACTTTGCTCTTCAGACACTAAAATAAACCTCAAATTTGACCATGTTATGATCACTACCATCCAGTGGTTCTAAAACCTCTAATTTTCCAATCCTATCCTGGTTATTAGAGAAATCAAGATCAAGAAGGGCTTCTCCCCTGGTAGGGATATTGACAAACTCAGTAAAAAAACAATCCTGTACTAATTCCACCATCTCAAGTTCATTTACAGAAGAGCCAGAGACTGTGTCCCACTGTA
>JAODKE010000051.1:17474689-17489890 GCA_026779605.1 Mormyrus hasselquistii
GTGAGCTCTGCTGAACCTGTGCCTGCCTAGCACCTGTATGTGTGAGCTCTGCTGAACCTGTGCCTGCCTAGCACCTGAATGTACGAGCTCCACTCAACCTGTGTGCTTCTGTTGATGCTGTAGTTCCCATGTGTGATTTGAAGCTTTTTGTGTATGCGTGTGCGTGTCTATATATATATTTGTGTGTATGCTTATATATATATATATATATATATATATATATATTTCTTTTCATGAATATTTGTGTGTGTATTTGGCTGTGGGATGTGTTCAGTAATCAGGTTTTTAGCCAGTCAAGAATGTCTGTCTCGGTTTGCGATATACAGTCAACCCTTCTAACCCTTCCTTATGTAGGAAAATACACATGCAATTGTTTTGGCCTCCTTGGTGAGCAGAGTGAAGGGAAGCCAAAAGATGAAAAACACAGTATGCAGCGGTCGCCAGAGGCTGCCGTAAACACCATCCCAACCGGCATTGTACATAAACACCATCCCAACCGGCATTGTACATAAACACCATCCCTAACCGGCATTGTACATATGTTTTATGCATTTATGAGTTACAAACTTTTTGTGTGTTGTCTGCTGGTCTTCACTTGTAATATGCAGCTTTCTCAAAACTCCCCAAAATGCTCCTTTTAATGGGGAATGTTGCTATTCAGGAGAGCCAACTACACATCCAAGTTGTTTTACACAGTTACACAGAGTCAAGTATTTGGTTTGAATGTATGTCTGATTCAAATGTTGTGGCCCATTTGCTTTAATAATGTTTGTTTTTTACAATAATTTAATGAAAACCAGTTTAAAACCGCCATCCGAATCCACTGTTTCTTTTCACAGAGCCTTTGAAGCAGCATCAAGCCGCAGTGTAGGGGTGACTGAGTAATCCTGTCAGCTGCCTGTGGTCCCTGCAGTGCACTGCACAGGGGCCTGCTGTAGCAGCGAGCTCAGGCCGGGAGGAGTCTGACATGGCAGCCGGCTGAGGCCAGGTTTGGGAAGATCAGTGTCCGGCAGAAGGATTGCTGCTGTCAGCTTGGACGTCCTCAATCCTGCTTCCAACAAAAGGAATTTATCAGAGGGTAAATAAGACAGGACATAAACGAAGGAATAGCCTCTGTTTTTTTAATTGAATGTCCATCCATCCAGACATTTACTGCTTTGCTGGCTGAGCTGTGATGCCCCAGTAAGGCAGCAGCTTGAGGTCTTCCCAGAGCCTGCATGAAGTTTCTTCTGACCATGCGGCTTCCACCCAGTCCAGCAAAAGGGCAGAATTCAGTGAATGACAGCTATCTTTGTCTCAGTCACCTTTGAGGAATTATTTTTCTGCTGATCCCCACAGCTGATTTGCCAGGCAGAAGCAGAAATGGCAGCTCCACCTTGAGGCCCAGTGGAGGAAGTGCCATCGTTTCATTCTCTTGGGAGAGAAAACAGCCGGTGGCGCACTGAGAGGAGAGATAGTGAGGTCCAAATATTTCAGGGAGAGCCTTGGCCTCAAACCAGCAAGTTCTGAGCGTGTAACTTCAGGAAGGTGTCCCTAGGAGGGAAACCTGACTCCAGAAGCCTGGGAAGTACTTGTTGAGGTACTGTGTTTGTGCGGGTAGCAAGCCCAGTGTCCTGCAGAAGCACATCCGCTCCCACACTGGGCCGAGCCCCTGTCCCTACGGCCCGCACCACACGCCCCATACCCGCCGAGCTCCGTCTGGTAAGGAACGTAGTCTGAGCAGTTCTGAAGGTGGGCGACCAGCAGCGGAGCAGGTGAAGCAGCCGGAGGCGAAAGCATGAGCTCAGAGGGTGAATCTGGGCAGCGTGGGAGCACCTCCTCATCTACAGAGGAGCACGGACGGACTGCCTCGCAGGAGAGCAGCACCACGTCATTATCTTCTGCTAAGGAGGCCCAGGGAATAAAAGATTTTCTACCAGCAGATGGCGCCCATGCAGTCAAGCAGCGGCTGGCACTGCGACTGAGTGAGAGGAGGCACGCTCCCCTAGGTTCCTACGAGGAGGCCCCTACCTCCCTGGACCTCTGGAGCAGGGGCAGCACCGAGTCCGGCTATTTCTCCCGCTCTGACAGCGGCGAGTGGTCCCAGGCAAGTCCCCCAAACACAGAGGCCAAGAGTTACGCTGAAATTATACTTGGCAAATTTGGACGGCTAGATCAGTGGCACAGGAACCAACAGCAGCAGTGTGCAGGGTCCGCAGAGCCAGGCGAGAGACGGAGAAGCGTCCCGATAAACGTGCCGGCCAATCAGGTCATCGAACACATCACCAAGCTCATCACTATCAATGAAGCTTTGATCGACACCAGAGAAATCGACAGTGTGAAACCTAGACGATCCTCTCTTTCCAGGAAGAGCAGCATAGAAGTGCCCAAGATCTCTGCCCCCAAAGCACCTGCCTCCAATAGCAGCGGCTCAGTTGATGTGGGATTGTCCAGGGACCCCCTACATCCGCGCTTTCTGAGGGTGGGCTTGCTCGCCACTCGTCTGTACACAGCCCCTCTGCTTCGCAGCCACTCCCTGCCCTCTCCGGCTGGCGCTACCGACTCTGCCAGCCGCAGATTCCGCTTCAGCCACTCCTTCGACGAATGGCAGGCCTCGCCGGCCGGGAAGCGCCCAGGCCGGCATCACGGCACGTTGAGACGTCAGCCTGCCCTGGAGGTACCTGCCGAGCCAGAGCCCGTTCTCCATGAGGTACCCCATCGGTCCAGTGTCACCACGGTGATGCCGGGTCCTTGGCAACACCAGTACATCAACACGCCCGGCGGCCAGCAAAAGGAAAGCAAGGGCTACATCTCTCATTGCCGAGGGCAAGAAGTCTTAAGGGCTGATGGATCCAGCTTCCCCACTGGTTATCTGGCGGAAGAGCTGAACAACATTTCCAGAAAGGAAGTATTGATCCAGAGGTTGCACAAGAGACAGAAAGAGGGAAGCCTGGAGCGTGAGGTGGATCCGTCCAAGGTGCCTGAGGTAGTTGCTCCTTTTCCCCCTACGTCTACATGCACAGGCAGGTGGGACAGGGCAGACCAGGCGTCACAGTCAGGCTCAGATGGGACAAACACCGGAAAGGGCATCTCCGTGATTCAGCACACCAGCAGTTTTGAGAAGAAGGAAAAGGTGTTTTCTGCTTTCTCCTTCAACAAGGACCATCACCCACCGCAAAGAGAGCTGCCAAAGTCACACTCCCACGCCCGTCTGCTGCGCCAGCCCAGCATTCAGGTGCCCGAGCTTTCGTTTACAGAGGAGCCAGGCGGAAGTATCGCAAAGCCCTCCAACATGGACGCGGTGTTCCAGTGGCCAAAGCGCAGCTCAACCTTGGCCCAACTCCCAACAGAAAAACTACCCCCCAAGAAAAAGTGCTTACGCCTGGCTGAGGCGGCTCGAGCCTCGAGGGGTCTCTGCGCGAGCTCACTGCCGTGTAACTCTGCTGTGAAGAGCAGCACACCCCTCCTCCGCATCTCCACATCTAATGACAAAATACCTCAAGCCAGTCCAGAAGTGGTGCCTGCAGCAGCTCCTGAGGGTGTTCAGGTGAGCCACACAATGACAGCACTTTCGCAACCTCAGCACCCGCGGATGCTGCCCAGCTATTCAGCCCAAGCCAGAGATCCCTGCTGCCCACCCGCATGGAACAAAGGACAGAGGTGTCAGCCCACGAGAGACCCCATCTGTGGAGCATCTGGCCAGAACAAACCTTCATGCCAGACAAGTGGAGAGGAGCTTCTGCAGGTCTGCCCCAGTAACCCAGACCCAGCTGTGCTTCATGCTAATTTCAGCCCAAGTCCAGCATCTGATTTTAACCACAAAACAACAAAGAATTCTAGCGAATCAAGCCTGGCTTCTCCTCCTCCTCCTGAGCCTGTTACAGACGTGAGAGCTGCCTGGTCCCCCTACAGGGTGAATTCAGACCCCGTGGAGCTCTCTCCGTGCCCAGTGCCTCCTCTTTCCTGCAGTCAGTCAGCTGTCTGCCTCCTCGCTAAGCCTGCCCTTCCCTCGCCCTCATTAAGGAGCAGGTCCAATTCTGCCACCAAGCAGCCTGGGCTGCAAACGGAATCCAGACCTTCCCCATCTCCCTCACAGAGCCAGATCCCTGTGGTCCATCAGGACCCCGACTGCTTGCCTGATCCCTCTCCCTCGGAACTTCTGAGGCCCGTTACTGCGCTGGCGGTGCCGGTTCGCACTCAGACCCCTGTAGCCAAATACGGAAGCGCCGTGTACACTACACAATCACAGGTCTCTGCGCTCAAACAGAAGGATCTGATCTGCTCTGCTGTTACCAAAAGGAAGCTGGAGGACGACTGTCAAAAGCCACACGTAGTGATCGCGCCCCCTGACATTCAGGGGCACCAGGGCTTATTGCTGCCCCCGACACCGGGTGCTATGGAGACAGAGAAGGGACAGGGAAGTGCCGTCTCACCGGCGAATGGCCTGGAGCTCAGCCCTGATGCAGAGCACCGGCAGAAACGCGCAAAGAGGGAAGAGGAGACTAATTACAGTGACAGGGATGGTAGCGGGTGTGTCGGAGGTACAGGTACCGATGAGCAGAGTTTGATCAGAAACCCACCTCTGATGTCTGAAAAGAAAGAGGAAGATGATGCTGCAGCAGAGGAAGTGGATTCCAGTGACAGCAGGAAGGGTGATTCAGTGACGGGACAGACACAGGGAGACGACAGCCAAAGGAAGCCTCTGGGAGCACTGAGCTCTGAGGCGTACCCCTGCCTGCACACCGCCACCTCGCTAAGCTGGTGCTTCCTCTGCCCGTCCCCCCAGAGCGACACACAGCCCCCAGGCAGCTCCTCCCAGCCCAGCTCTTTGCCCGGCCAGAACTCGCTCGGTCTCTCCACCAGACTGGCCCTTTCCCTCCTTCAGTCCAAGCAGAAGCACAGGCCTGCTCTCTACACCACTGCCAGCACGCCGCAGCCCACGGCCTCTGAGCTGCTTCCTGCCGGGAAACCGCAAATGTCCCACGGAGATGTGAGTCCGCCTCAGCGCATTCAGTCTCCTGCAGATCATTGCATCACATACACCTGAAATATTTGGTTTCGCAGTTCCTGCGAAAAATACTGTTGTTTCCAAATTTAAACACAGCCGTAACATTGAATTCGAGAATGTGCCATACTTATCATACAGATGTATTAAATCATTATTAGCTAAATTTAAATACTTTATTGACTTACCAATATTGAATTATAATACTGCAGCAGTGTTATGATTTTATTATATACTTTACATACATATTTTATTATTTGCAGCAAAACTATGCACAATGTAGATACATTCAGCAGTTGATGTTCTATTCGTGGCTGTTGTTGGCAGAGGATCAGATTCATGCCACAGTTTCAGATTTAATGTCGTACCTGCTGCCCTCTTGTTACGGGGCACAGACACTGGCCTTCGCAGTGCGGCCATGTCACTGGCTCCTCCTTTGCCTCCTCTAGATGCGGCAGGGCAGCGCTGATGAACGTACCCAGGCAGAAGCTGCCGCGCCTAGTGCACCAGCAGCATCCAGGGAACCCGCTCCCACTGCGGAGTAGCAAGAGAGGAGTGACCATCCAGGATGAGGCATGATCCAGCTCCAGACAAAGCCATCGCAGAGAGAAGCATATCACCGGGTTCTGGGTACATAAGTCATTCCGTCTCGGGTTAATCACAAGAGCCACTTCATTTGAGTTTTAGCACATCACCTGTAGTATATATGTGTGAACACATTGCCTGTACCACATGAGAGTGAACATGTCAGCTATACCATATGAGTGAGAATACATCCCCTGTAGTTATATAAGTGTGAACACATTGCTACCCAGCTATACCATACGAGTGTGAACATGTCATCTATGCCATGAGTGTGAACACATCCCCATACCATACGAGTGTGAACATGTCATCTATGCCATGAGTGTGAACACATCCCCATACCATATGAGTGTGAACATGTCATCTATGCCATGAGTGTGAACACATCCCCATACCATATGAGTGTGAACATGTCATCTATACCATGAGTGTGAACACATCCCCATACCATATGAGTGTGAATACATCACCAATAGTATATTAGCGTGAACACACTGCCTGTACCACATGAATGTAAATACATATGAATGAACATGAACACGTCATCTATACCATATGCGTGTGTATACGTCTCTGACACAACATGAGTGTGAACTAGGCTTGGGCGGTATGACAGTATTACGGTATACCCTTGTATTAAGAGGTCCAAAAGGTGTTTTTAATACCATTCAAAATACAGATACCCGTCTTTCTATGAAACTGATATGGGAATGCTGTATTGAGGTGATGGATTGCAGTGCACAGCACCCGCCACCAGAGGTCACTGGTGAGAAAGATGGTGACTGTAAGTAGTACAAATGCCCCCGTTTGGGAGTATTCTGCATTTCTTCCCAATGAGAAAGATGGGCCAGCCAGTCTGTTCGTTTAATTTTCAGCCTACATTGAGAATACTTGTGAACATCATGCATGTAAATAAAGTTACCTGAAACATAGAAGTTGCAACATGTTTTTTAACCGATGGAAATTACAAATGGGGTGGGACAGTGGTGCAGTAGTCAGTAGGGTTCAAGTCTCCCTCAAAGTCCCATGTGTGTGAAGTTTACATATTCAACATACTGAGGTTAACTGTAGTTACCAAATTGCCCATATAGGTGTACATGTACGAGTGATTGGCATGTGAGGATGCCCTGTGATGGATTAGTGCTCTTGGGTTGTTTCCTATAGGGCTCAAACCCCCCACAAGCCTGAATGAGATAAGAGTTACAGAAAATGCATGGGAAAATACTAATCTGAAATGCATTTATTACAAAACAGAGAATAACTTGGAAGTAGAAAATAGTTTGCTTGTTCTGATTATTTGCACACAAAATTAATGTTTAATACAATTTGCAGTGATTTGGCCCAAGTTGGAAGGCGTTTACATTCTCGCTTCTGTTAGTAGATTAGTTAACTGTGTTTCTCATACACCTAGAGGGTGCATACAGGACAGCAAAGAAGTGGAGTGTCAATAAGCGTTGATTTTTTTTAACTCTTCAGTAAGAAATATTGTCCTAGTGCTCAGCTTCCACATTGGTGAGCCTGTTTAGGCTCTCTCTGATCCCAGAGACTGCAATAACCTGCAACAGGGGTGCTCATGCTTTTTTAACTCAAGATCTACTTTTCAAGTGGCCAGTGTGCCGAGATCTACCCGTTCAAATAAGGAGCCGTAGCTATCACTCTTATTACTGTAGCTGTTGCCTTTCTGCATAGTTAACATGCACACAAGAAATCCAGACAAATCCAGGTAATTCTCTTGTTTTTTCACTTTTTCTTGTAATTGAAAAAGTGTAAGTAAATGTATTTCTCTACCTCAGTGGGACCGCTGGCACTGGGAAGATGCAGCAGGTAAAACTGTCTGCTGTGCTGCTCACTAACTTTTCAGTTCTCGCACTTTTCGGCTGCGTGTGGCTGTTTTAGCGGGGAACTTGGGCTTGTAGCTTTTGTGCATCGTTTTGAAATGCCGCTTCAAACTGCCATTCTTTGGTAAAGCCGCGCTCGCATTGCATATACACACATGGACTTCGAATTTGAGTAAACAAAAAAATAATCCTCTTCCCACTCTGAATGAAAATAATACGTTTTTGGCTTCCGACATGTTTGCGTGCTAAATGTTTACCGTACACGATTAGTTGCACGCTGAAAAATGGGCGCGCGTGCGCAAGTGCACGGATCGATTGAGAACAGCAGTCGACTGTTTGGACACCCCTGGCCTACATGATTTATGCTTTACGTTGTTTTTATACCGTCATATACCATGGTGGAATGTCTAGAAGGTTTAACATTATGAAAAAATAAATACCACCCAAGCCTAGTGTGACCACATCACGTATACCACGTGAGCGTGAGCACATCATCTATACAAAATCAGTGTGAACATTACCATATGTCTCTGAACACATCACTTATACCATATGAACCTATGCCGTATGACTGTGAACACACTACTTATACTGTACCATCTAACTGTGAACGCATCGCCTATACCATATGACTGTGAGCCTATCACCTATACCATATGACTGTGAGCCTATCACCTATACCATATGAATATGAACACATCAACTATACCATAAAGCATAAATGTCATCCACTCTAAATTATGGCGACACTGTCCACTTCATGGGTGTACATGTACATGTAAATGGCAACATTATAAACATATAAACTTCACCCTTTGTAAACACTATGTCCGTTCTTATGAGGTAAAATATAGGTAACCAGTGGCATATTTTCTGCTTCATTGCCAAGCTTGAATGTTTATTGATTATAATACATTTGCTGGAACCCTAATGTAGTGAGACAAGTAACAAATATCTGTGATTACTCACACTGGAAAAAACAGTGGAGTTTCTAACATAAATCTAACACAGGTTTATTTTTATCTAAAACAAAAATGTGCCATATTTTAAAAGTCAAACAAGGTCCGAATATATTTTCGTCTTAACTGGTATGAGTCCGGCACTGAAATGAAAGGTTTTTTCTCTGCTTTCCATTTCCTGACCCCATTTGATGCCCAGACTTGGAAGTCTCTTTGGGAACATCAAGAAGGTGACAGGAGCAACCTGGAGCTGGAGACACGAGCGCCAGCATTCTGTGTCACTGCATTGTGGAAGATGACAAAGCGACTTTTCTCACTGTAAAATCTTCTCATTTCATTTTGTTTTACTAAAAATCCCCTGGGTGTTTCTGCGTGGTATCACAAGGTTCTGTGCCTGCAGCTCATGGCTGAATGTGTGGCAGGTGTGTGTGTGTGTGTGTGTGTGTATGGTTCAGCTAAACATGAGATGCTCTGCATCACACATAACAGATGATAAAAACCTGTTATCTTGGATATTTTTTTTAGTCCCCACAAAGAGAAATTCAATTTTTGAAAAATCTGTGACTGCAATCAAAAACTAAAAATGCCATTTTGTTTGGTTACTTATGGTTAAGGTTAGGCCTGGGTAGGGGGTAAGGTTCTCATTGTTGGAAACTGGGTTTTTCCCGTAGAGATGAATGGACAGTCCCCACAAAGATATAAGTACAGGTCTGTGTGTGTATGTGTGTGTGTGTATGTGTCCGCATGTTTGTGTGTGTACATGTGCGCACATACTCCTGCCTAGTGTTTGCACAGAGCAATGGCCATCTTGTCTGTTTGCATTGTATTTTTGTGGTAATGGCGGAAAAGTTTTTAGGTAGACTGACTGCTTGCACTACTCCTTCCACCCAGGAGCGGGCAGCAGGTCACTCGCATGCTGGGGGACCGATTTCCTGCATTGTTTTTCACCATGGAAAAAACGGGAGTTTGTATACAGGGAGGCTTTTGAATCAGGAGCATCTTAATGTCACAGGAAGGTCTCTAAAGGAAGATGATGATGAATAACTGATCAAACAGTCTGCTTCAACAATAAATATATTTTGTGGAAGGAAACCCCCCCACTCCTTGGGTGAAACCAGAGAGTGTGGGGGGAGGAGGTGTTGAGGGGGTTGTGTGGAGCGGGGGGGGACATGATTGTCAGGATCTAAATGTCTCTCACCGGCTTAGTGTCTTTATATACAGCTTTACCAAAAACATGTACTTGAGCAATATTTGTATACTTAGGGAAAGCATTTTATGGTGCATATGGATTTATATCTGTAAGAAGCATGTTTTATAAAACCTATGGTTAGTATTCTTCTGATATCTGGGTGTCTTATTTGGTATATGAGTTTGTATTGATAAACACACACGTTTGCATATCTACATGCTTGAGGATGGAGTCACATGATAAATGTTTTTTCAACCACCAGAGGGAAGCAGAGAGTAATCAGTGTTCTGCAGTGACTAACCAGGGGACAGAAACACAGTGCCAACATAAAACTACAGTTTCAGTGCTTCAGTTAATGCTTTTAACCAAATATCTTTCCAGTTCTACATATCCTTTACATAATATTTTACCAAAGTAATTCCTTTATACAGTCTGGCTTAACATCAAGCTCTTTGACCCTGTATTTTTCTGGAACTGGATCTAAACTGCAACCACTACATCACCTTAGATGCACAAAATCTTGTTCATGAAAAAACTTCAATTAAGGTGTAAAAATAATTTACAAGAGAAGGGGGAAATGGTGTCATAGTCCATAAAACAATCTTACAAATGACTCATGTTGCAAATATTTTCCTAAAGGCTTATGCAAATATCTGACTGTTAGCAATTGCTGCTGGAATGTAATGTTAGCTTGGGTCTTCACTTGTAGTTCCTTCCATTCAAACCCTGGATGTGATGCCTGTCCACTGCAGGACACAAGGTAGGGGGCGCCCTGGATGGGATGCCTGTCCACCACAAGGCACACCTTACACAGGCAATCACACTCTGACAAATTCAGACACCAATACTTTGTGTTTACTGGTGGTGAGCACCATTCTCATAAATTAGGGGCGAACATGAGAATGTACACGTGTGTTGTGGGTCAGGTATCAAGCCCTAACTCCAGAGGTGGAGATTTCAGGTCCAGAAAGTAAAAATCCAGACCAGGATTTTGCTTCAATCAACCAGTTGAGCACAAAGAGTCAAGGTCACAGAGTACTTAACTGGTCGATTGAAACAAAATCCTGGTCTGGGTTTTTACTTTCTGGACCTGAAATCCCCACCTCTGCCTATCTAGAACCCTTGCTGGTGTAAGGCTCCTCTGGTGCTGTGCTTACCTCTTCAAATGACAGACATTTAAATTAAACACAATTAATACACACGGGCCTCAGTGAAAACCAAAGCTTTGGACATTTTACTTACTATTCAGCATCCTGTCCTGGGCCTCTATAACCTCTGTAACCCCCAGTCACTACTAATGACATCCGAAATCAGCATTTTGATTATAACTAGGGCTCCAGACTGTGACCATTTAGTTGCATCTTGCAACCATTTTTGAGACACTGACTAAATTTTATAACTAGGTCCAACAGTTCTACTTGCCATTTAAAATTTTTTTAAACCATCATTGTTAATCGTGTGAGGCAGCAGGAGGGAGCGAGGATTAGTGTGTAAATTAGAAACGACTTTAAATTAAGAATCTGGAATTCAGTAATGTTTGCATGCACATTTGCATGCGTTGAAATGAAGTCGTGCAGATAAAAATACAGATAAGACATTTGAATGATGGTTCCACGTATTGATTCCTACCAGTGTATTTTAATCGATTATGTAAGGGTTAATGCAGGATGACTCCACTTACAGGTCTGTACTTGAATTTACGAACCAAAAATGCATTTATAAGTAGAACTACTATTTAGACTTGAGCAATAAAATGGCAGGACAGCATACCATGCGGTATTTCCTAACTGTGGGTTGCAGAGGGAAAGTATGTAGTAATATAGGCCTATTCATTCAGCCCTTAATGAATTAATTTAGCTTTATATAACTCCTGGTATTAAGCTGAGTTGGATAATACCCAATTTATTTACTGTTTACCGATTATTAGAACCAGACCTGCGTACCATCCAGTTTAAGCAGATTAAAGAGACGTGTAAAGTATTACTGACATCAGTGGCAACCTGGCAACATTCTGAGTGTGGTTGTTAACATTATTTGATCTTGAAACACTGTTTTCATCTTATCAAGGTATTGAAATGACATAACTGCTTCAAGTATCTTCTGTTGTAAGAGTTCTGTAAAGTATTATATTCGAAACAAGAATGGGCAAGAACCGGTTTTGGTGATCAGATCTGGATTTAAAATCAAACGATACCCAACCCTATTGGTGTTTGCGTGTGAAAGAGAAACAGATCAGAGTGCAGAGAACTAATGCGAGGCGTCATCATAAACATGGATTGGGGACGATTCTGCACAGGATGTCATCTGCTAGTGTCCGGTCCATACGTACTCTCGCTCTCGCTTGGCCCTTTGGTCACAATGACACAAACTTTGGTGTTTATGTTTTAAAAAGCGCCATTTGACTTAATGATTTTTTCCCTTTCACTCTGTGACTTTTTTCTTTAAAACTGAATGAAGTGAATTGTATGTTTATTACCAAAGCATTTGTCAGTAATACAGCTAAGATGCGGAAAAACCTGAATGCGTTGTGTTGCATATCGATATAAGTGGTGCACCTACATTTGTGCCGGTGCCCCTAACATGTTCAGGAAGGAGCGGCAGCGCTATTATTGGAAAAAGTTTGTCTGGAGCCCCGGTTGTAACGTCTTGTCATTTAAACTTTCTGAAAAATAAATAAATAAGCAAACATGCAAACAAATGAATAAAAAATTTAAAAGAAACACTTAGTATGATGTTTTTTGTACAAAAGCCACAGCCAAATTCTGTATTTAAAGTGTTATTAAATAATTATTATCTAATTTCCTTTGTCAGCTTTAATACCTTTGGAGAGCATTACTTTTTCCTTTAGATGGCCAGTTGTGGTTGATGTCCTCGTTCAAGGGCTTTATCACCTCAAGCTTTTGGAAAAGAATTTGTGTCAAAAGTTTGTGTCACTTTCAGAGCGACAAAGAAAATTAGCAACCATGCGTCAATCTTAGATTGTGTTTGGAGACAATGGGACCTGTGAGTGTGTTCTTACAGTATATCTCACAGCATATTGCAGCCTGGCTAAACGTATGCCTGTATTATAAAATACACTAGGAATGGTTACTGGATCGAGGAAATACAAATTCTAATATCCATCCATCACAGGTCAAGTGTGAGTAAGTATGTGTGCATCTCACCATCCTGATGCTTCACCATAGTGCACATGAGCCGGAATGGAGCAGAGCATCTCAGAATATCGTTCCACATATCAAGTGTGAGTATTTTCCCTTATGCTTCCGCATCTTTAATTCCAAAGTAATTTTCTAGTATAAGCTGTGCATTCCGTGGTGCTACCCATTTCTTAAAGAGTGACCGTAGACACGTAGACGATGCGGGTCCTGTGTCACTCTCCCTCTCTGAGTCGCTGTCTGATGGTCCCACAGCATATGACCATTAAAGGACATATTTCTCTTCACTCTTGCAACAGAAGGAGTGGATATGGGTCTATCTGTGCCCTTATTCTACAGTCAAGGGGCCGATCTACCGTCAGCTGACACATATGTGGATGTGCAAACTTAGTGTTAAACTTTACAGTCACTCATAGCTCACAGGCTTTTGGAGAGACGTATCAGAGAGTCAGCCTAAGGCTCCCAGTTCACGGTGAATGTGAGGAGGGTCCTCTCAGCTGAGCTCTATCTGGCCTCTAAAATCACAGCCAGATAGAGAGGTAGCTCCGGCCCACAGTGCTGCCTGGGGGGGGGGGGCATCAGTCCTGTTTTTTTTTCCATTTCCATGAATCAGTGAGTCTCAGCAGTTTCTGTTTGCTGGCCTGGGAGCTGCAGTCTCGCTCTTTCTTTGTGACTGTTTTGTTGGGTGAAATGGGGGCAGACTGTGGCAGAAACTTGCAGTATAAGTTGATTAATGCATTCCTGGGGCCCAAAGAATTCTCTGGAATGCACCGTATCGGGCTGTTTATGTCGGCTGGCCTGCATTCCTGTGTCTCATTCATATGTGCCGGAAAAGGAAGTGGATAAGGTCTGTCTGCGCAGGCCGGCAGTGAGACTGCTTCACTGCTCCACACTTTGGGGGGGGTCATTCTCTGATCTACCTCTGTTCACCTTTCAGCAGCAGTGAAACTGCTCCACACTTGCCTCTGTCTTTGGGGGGGGGTGTTACTCTCTCTTCTACCCCTGTTCACATTCCAGCGGTACTCAACACTGGACAAATATTTGCACAATCCACTTGAAAGACAAATACAACACAAGCGGCCGCTGACATGCCATTGTTGTGAGTGTGATGACATCACCGCCACCGGTGATTCCTTGCCTTATTGGATGAGGCCGATTTGCAGACTGCCTGTCTAGATTCACTGCTGGTGCTGATGTGACTGCTGTACAGGGAGCATGGTCATTAAGCTGCACTGGCGATAAGTTAGCTTTGAGATCAAGTTCAGTACCATATAGCATAGCACAAAGCTGCAGTTCTCCCAGTGATACCCTGTGGAATATGCTTAAAAATGATTACATGTATATTAATATGGGTGAAACTGCCTGCTAGACTAATAATAATTTGCGACAGCTATCAGGTGTAAAACCTTTCTCAGTATTTAATCATCGGTATTTATGCATATGACTCAGAACTTGGCTTGTTTTGTACATTTGGTCAGTATTATGGCAACATTCCTGCCAACAGCGCTCCATGAACATAACCATGAAGGTCACCCACCAAGGTCAGTGACGCCGCTGATATGAGCTCATTGTTGTTGCTCATTTAGCCAGTATCACTGACTAACTGCCTTGCAATTTCATGAGACCAGAAACCCGACATCGTGCATAAAGTGTATATCCACCCCAAAGTTTGTGTCTGTGTGTGATATGTGTGATGTGTATGATGTGGGGGATGTGCACGTATCCCTGAACAATGGAGGGATGCCAGTATCATCTCTCTGTTTAACAACACGGGTCTATCTGCATCGGCGGCACATCACTGCTTGCTCTTAGTGACGGTCATGCTGTGCAGGCTGTGGTGTATCTAACAAAGCTTCTGCTGCAGAGGTACAGTGTGGTTTTGGGAAGAGGTGGAGCCCGGTGGACATGATATCTACAGTGAGAGAGCTAGAGGAATACCGTGAGCAACATCAGGACCTATTCTGTCTCACCACTCTCCTATACAGCCGTCTGTATCACCACTCTCCTATACAGCCGTCTCTATCACCACTCTCCTATACGGCCGTCTGTATCACCACTCTCCTATACGGCCGTCTGTATCACCAATCTCCTATATGGCCGTCTGTATCACCAATCTCCTATACGGCCATCTGTATCACCACTCTCCTATACGGCCGTCTGTATCACCACTCTCCTATACGGCCGTCTGTTTCACCAATCTCCTATACGGCCGTCTGTATCACCACTCTCCTATACAGCCGTCTCTATCACCACTCTCCTATACGGCCGTCTGTATCACCACTCTCCTATACGGCCGTCTGTATCACCAATCTCCTATATGGCCGTCTGTATCACCAATCTCCTATACGGCCATCTGTATCACCACTCTCCTATACGGCCGTCTGTATCACCACTCTCCTATACGGCCGTCTGTTTCACCACTCTCCTATACGGCCGTCTGTATCACCAATCTCCTATACGGCCGTCTGTATCACCACTCTCCTATACGGCC
>JAODKE010000051.1:17539072-17552593 GCA_026779605.1 Mormyrus hasselquistii
GCTAGATAAGATTTTAACAACTCTGAGCTATTAGTTAAGTTCTCCCCAAGCGAGCTTGATGGGCCGAATGACTTCCTTTCGTTTGTATATTTCTTATGTTCTTATGTTCTTAGGTCTCAATCATTACATTTTATAGTGACTAATTAGGGTCAAAACACTACAAATTCCTAAAACACCTTAACAAAATGACAACACATGATCTACACCAACAAATGTACATTCAGATAAAACTATAGTGAAAATGATGATACCCATGCTTTGTTTTCCAAATGCTGTAAATTGATGAACACAATTTGTGAGACATGGTGACACTATATATGGACAAAAGTATTGGGACATTTGGCCATTACACCCACAGGCACTTTCAGGACATCACATTCAAAATCCGCCCATCGGTCCATCTTCTGTAACTACCTGCCCTGTTTAGGATTGTGGGACCTCAGGAGTCTGTCGCAGAGGCTACAAGCGCAAGGCAGAGAACAACCCAGGATGGGGCACCAACTCACACCCGCACACCTACAGACAAACTGATCCGATGTAACGTTGTGATAATGCGCTATACAAAAATAAATATGTTGTTGTTGTTGTAATGCCAATCAGCCTCAGCATGTTTTTGGACAGTGGGGGAAAATCGGAGTAGTCCATGGAGAGCTGGTCCCCCTTTCGCAGCCGTCATGGCTGCCATTCTTCTGAGAAGGCTTTCCACAGGATTTTGGAATGTATCTGTGGGAATTTTTACCCAGAATTTTCATCCAGAATAGGATTTGTGAGGTCAGGCACTGATGTTGGACATGAAGGCCTGGTTCACAATCTCTGTTCTAGTTCATCCGAAAGATGTTCGATGGGGTTGATGTCAGGACTCTGTGTGAGCCAAACTCACCCAACCATGTCTTTATGAACCTTGCTTTGTGCATTGTTGTGCAGTCATGCTGGAACAGAAAAGGGTCTTCCTGAAACTGATCCCATAACATTGGAAGCATAGAATTGTTCAGAATGTCTTGGCATGCTGACGCATTAAGAGTTCCCTTCACTGGAACTAAGGGGCCTAGTCCAAACCCCTGAAAAACAACCCCATGCCATTATCCCTCCTCCACCAAACTTTACTTTTGTCACAATATAGTCAGGAAGGTAACATGCTTCTGGCATCGGCTAAACCCAGACTCGTCCATCAGACTGCCAGACAGGGAAGCGTGATTTGTCATACCACGGAACATGTTTCCACTGCTCCAGTGTCCAGTGGTGATGTACTTTACACCACTCTATCCGAAGCTTAGCATTGCGCTTGGAGTAGTGAGGCTTGCATGCTGTTGCTCGGCCACTGAAGCCCATTCCATCACTTTTGTGCTGGGATTAATGCCAAGTTTGGAACTGTGCTGTTAATGTGTCAACAGAGTGTTGGTGACTTACACACTGTGCGCCTCAGCACTCGGTGACCCCGCTCTGTTACTTTATGTGGTCTGTCACTTCATTGCTGAGTTTCTGTTATTCCTACATGCTTCCACTTTGCGATAATACACTTACAACTGACCGTGGAAATTTCATGAACTGACAGATATCATCCTATGACAGTACCGCCCCTGAAGTCACTGAGCTCTTCGGAATGATCCATTTCTCACAAATGTTTGTAAACCTGACTGCAAGGCTCGGTGCTTGATTTTATAAACGTTTGGCAATGGGTATTAATGAAACACTTGAATTCAAGGATCATGTAATGTGACCCAATACTTTTGTCAATATAGTGTATTTGTTGTAAAAATCCCATAATGCAACATTTTAGTAGAGCATGTATCCACCTTATTCCTGGAAGCGTTACTGTGGAAACGATTATGTGTGTAACTTCCAGTGAAACAGTGGAAGTAGCAAAAAGCCGCAACAACTTACTATGCTTTCGAGTGGCTAGCCAACCATGTCAGTCTGACATGTATAGTGTTGCATACATTGCATTTCAGGGAATATATTTCTTCCTGTGTTATTAGCATTGCCTGAAATGGCATTACAGAGCTCTGGTACAAGTTGCACTGTTCGCAGTTATACTAATGACCAAGCTCAATTAAATGTGTGTCTAAAACATCAATGCTTTGGTCATACACCAAAAAATAAAGAGGGACTGTAGCTGTCAGTCTTTGTGCCTTATCCATCACCAGCCAAAATACGATGAATAGAGGTGAAGGAGTTGATTTGACTGAATAACCTAAAGTTAAAGAGAAGACTAAAAATGCTCTATGCATGCTCATGTCCCTTTGACATTGACAAGAAGACAGGGTCCGATCCAACAGGAGAGCTACTGTAGCACAGATTGCTGAAAAAGTTAATGCCGGCTATGACAGAAATGTGTCAGATCACACAGTGCATCGCAGCTTGCGTAGCAGCAGATCGGTCAGAGTGGCCACGCTGATCCCTGTCCACTGCCAAAAGCACCTACAATGGGCATATGAGCATCAGAACTAGACCATTGAACAATGGAAGGTGGCCTGGTCTGATGAGTCACGTTTTCTGTTACATCATGTGGACAGCTGGGTATATGGTTGTCATTTTTCTGAGAACGAGATGGCACCAGGATGCACTACAGGAACAAGGTAAGGTATCGACTGGGCAATGCTCTGCTGGGAACCCTTGGCTCCTGCCGTTCATATGGATGTGTCTTTGACATGTGCCACTCACCTAAACAGTGTTGCAGACCAGGTTCACCCCTTGATGGCAACTGGATGCCCTAATGGCAGTGGCCTCATTCAGCAGTATATTGCTCCCTGCCACACTGCAAAAATTGTTCAGGAATAGTTTGAGGAGCAGGAAAGACAGTTCAGGGGAGTTGACTTGGACTCCAGATTCCCCAAATCTCAGTCCGATTGAGCATCTGTGGGATGTGCTGGACAAACTGGTCTGATCCATGGAGGCCCCACTTCGCAGCTTTCAGGACTTAAAGGACCTGCTGCTAAGGTCTTGGTGCCAGATACCACAGGACACCTTCAGAGGTCTTGTGGAGTCCATGACTCAGTGGGTCACAGCTGTTTTGGAGGCACAAGGGGAACCTACACAATATTAGGCAGGCGGTTTTAATGTTATGGCTGATCAGTGTATATGCATGTGCGCTACGTGTGTATGAAACCCTGGCCTGTTACTTGGTCTCATACAAGTTTTTTATGTTATTTTTGAACCTCAAAAAAGGCATGTGGCGGAGGGCTGATTTTTCACTTAAAGTACTATTTACCTGCTTTCAAATAACAAAAAATGTGTTTCTATTGAATGGGGTGTGGGAGTTAAAAAATACTAGAACTATACAATTCTCACTCTCTGTCTATTGGATTATTACATCACAAACTGTTTTTGAGCTCCCAAGCTATAGTTGAGGCAATTAGCTTATTTATGCTTTGCTAGGTTAAATGGCATTACTGTGTGTTTGCATTGAATTTCTTTGAATTGAAATCAACTAAATTATTCTTCCTGTCATTCCAATTCATCATCCTGTGTGTTTTGGTCAATTCAATTGAAAATTCATGAATAGAATAGGGGCACAAATCATGACTTCTCAATTTTGCACAACCCTGGATAGCACTGACATTTGTGTCAGGTTGACAGGCTTTGTTCCTACATATTAAATTATCAAATCAAAACGGAAGATTGAAAAACATTGCATCCTTTAATAACATTCTGGCTCCAGAGGGAATTGCATCAAAAACAACTACATATTCCTTAACTGTCACAGGAATATCAATTTTCTGTAAATTGTCAGAATAGCTATAAGGTTAAGTTGCTGAATTTAAGAAGTTGCCCAACTAGTACAATGTTGTTCTGGAACGAACTGTCAAAGTACAGTGTTTTGTGTTTGTAAAAAATATCCTTAATATTCCAGACATATTATCTATGTGACGAAGTACAATATTGGTAGGCTACTTAAATTACATCATCTGCAACTGCTGCACCTGAAATACACAGGCCCTAGGTGTAACTTTGGAAAGTTGGGTGGGGGCAGGCCGTAGGTGTCATTTTGCAAAGGGGGGTGTGGGCAGGCCATAGGTGTGAATTTGGAAAGGGGATTGGGGGCAGGCCATTGCTGTGACTTTGGAATGGGGACAGGCCCTAGGTGTGAATTTGGAAAGGGGGATGGGACAGGCCATAGATGTGACTTTGGAAAGGGGGCAGGCCCTAGGTGTGAATTTGGAAAGGGGGCAGGCCTTAAGTCTGACTTTGGAAAGGGGGGTGGGGGCAGGCCATAGGTGTGGCTTTGGAAAGGGGGCAGGCCTTAGGTCTGACTTTGGAAAGGGGGGTGGGGGCTGGCCATCGGTGTGACTTTGGAAAAGGGGCAGGCCCTAGGTGTGAATTTGGAAAGGGAGGTGAGGGCAGGCCTTAGGTCTGACTTTGGAAAGGGGGATGGGGGCAGGCCTTAGTTCTGACTTTGGAAAGGGGGGTGGGGGCAGGCCTTAGGTCTTACTTTGGAAAGGGGGGTGGGGGCAGGCCATAGGTGTGAATTTGGAAAGGGGGCAGGTCATCGGTGTAACTTTGGAAAGGGGGGTGGGAGCAGGTCATCGGTGTGACTTTGGAAAGGGGGCAGGTCATCGGTGTGACTTTGGAAAGGGGGGTGCCCATTGTACATTTTTGCCCCATTGGTCAATGTACAGTTGTTCCGCCACTGATCCAGATAGATGAAGAATGATGGCTATTTTTAACCATTTGATCTTAAAATAATTGTTTAATTAAGGCACTCCTGCATCTTCCAATTTATGTTTTAAGTAACATGGAAAGGACAATTTAATCATTTAAATCCACCTGCAGTGAGTTAAGCACAGATACACAGCATAATCAGTAAATGGCCAGCGCAAGCAGCCTGAATGGAACATCTTAGTCTCAGTACACGTGCATTTAGTTGTTTTGATATACCAGTACATATTCTTTGAGCTAGTACAAAATCATTAATTCCGGAGAGTGACCAAAATAAAGAGAATTATGGTATCATGATACCGTCAATGAGACGTATTAACAGACAGCAGCAGAAGCTGAATCCATTTAAGCAGGAAATTCACTGAATTACATACATACATATAGTGACATTCTCTCATAGAGAGGTTTCCCATCTCTTTACATTTAGGAAAGAATATTTTTGGTTTATTTTCAAAATCTTTACCAGAGCCCCAGTTTTAACGCACAGTAATGGTATTGTATTATCAATATATCAGTATATATCAATATAAATTGTATTGTATTATCCTATGTCTTGTTTTGAAAATATATTGATATATCGTAAAAATTCATTATACCTCCCAGCCTTATGAGAGGGTAATGCTTATGGGGAGGTGGCGAAGCGTTTGATAAATGAATAACATCAAAAATAAATCAAATAAAGCCTCATGACGCTGACGCTGGTCATTAACCTGATTTTTGCAGTCACTACCGCGTCGGATTCTTCAGCTCAATGAATAATGTGCAGCTTGTCCTGAATTAACCTTTGTTTAATCTCCACTGCCCTGGCTGACTGAATCAATCGGTAATAACTGAATTAAAAATAATATAAAATATTGTGAAAACGTTTATATTACAGCAGTCATATCATTTATTGTTTCCCGAAGTGCTTAACCACAGTTCCTCCTATAGGAGGCAGTATTGGCCTAGAAGAAACATTCTAGTAAATAAATGAATGTAATGCCCTCTGTTATATTATACTCTTGTCAGATTATGACTATAGCAAATTTCAGTATAGGGAATATATATTTACTCACTGCATTGAGTTTGTAACCAAACCTTGTAATTCTGTTGAACTGTTAGCTTTTTTGAGAAGCATTGACTGTCTCTGTATGCAAACGTCCCCATTTTTAATTCTGTCTGGATTCACATGGCTGCCCAGTCGGTTGGCCCCCACCCCAGGTGCCTCCTGTTCATACAGCACACATGGGCCTGGTTTATGAAAGGGGCCAAACCAGTCACACTTCACGCAAGCTGTCTTAATATCCTGCTTTTCCGTGGAGTGCTTGCTTTCATCAGGTTTGACGCAAAGTGAAAAGTGTGAAAGCTGTGAAACAGGATCGCTTAAATCACCGCCTGCCCCAAGGTAATGTGATGAGCCCTGGGGAGCCCAGCCTGACGTCCATGTGCTTAACCTTACTCCTGGCTCCACAGGCCTTCAGCCTCTCAGTCTGGCTTATCTCTCTCCTTTTCCTCCAGCCCTCTGGCCCACACTCACACCCTAACCCAGTGCTACACTTCCTGGAGTCGCCATGAGTTGGGGGCCACTTCTTTGTTCCAATGGCATCCAGCCGGGGCTCCAGACTAACTTTTTCCACCAATAGCGCTGGCGTTCCTTACTGAACATGTTAGGAGCACCAGCAGAAATCTAGGTGCACCACTTATATCGATATGCAACACAACACATTCAGGTTTTTCGCATCTTAGCTGTATTATTGATAAATGCTTAGGTAATAAACATACAATTCACTTCATTCAGTTTTAAAGGAAAACACCATTAAGTTAAATAGTGTTTTTTAAAACATAAACACCAAGGTTTGTGTCATTGTGTCATTAAACAGAAATGTAAAGCATTACTGACATTTATATGTCAGTAATACTTCAGGTAAACTGTCAGGTGACTCAGGAGGGGGAAGCTGGGCTTCACCCAGGCTGTTTGCAACAGGAAGGGAGAACCGCTGACCTCAAATAGGGATATAGACTCCAAAGGTGGATGAGGTTTGCTCTTAGTTCTTGAAAGCTGCTAATGTTGTTGAGCTGTTTTGCCTGACATGCCTCTTGAACATTGCCAGGACGTTGGGGACGGTGCCTTCGGATTAGCAGACTGGGCCGGTGGTCCCAATCTTTAAGAAAGGGGACTGAAGGATGTGTTCCAACTCTAGAGAGATCACGCTCCTCAGCCTCCCTGGGAAGATCTATGCCGTGGTACTGGAGAGGAGGATCTGCCCATTGGTCGACTCGCAGATCCAGGAGGAACAATGTGAATTCCTTCCTGGTCATGGAATGCCAGATCAGTTCTTCACCCTCACAAGGATACTAGAGGGTTCATGGGTGTTTGCTCAACCAGTCTACAGGTGTTTTGTGGACTTAAAGGTTTTGTGGAAAAGGCATATGTTTGTGTCCTGTGAGGGGTGCTTCAGCGTTGGATACAGGGTCCACTGTTGGGGGCCATCAGGTCCCTGGGCAAACAGAGCACAAGTGTGCTTCACATTGCCAGCAGTAAGTCAAACTTGTTCCCAGTGGGTGTTGGACTTCAGCAGGGTTTTTATTGTCACCGATTCTGTTTGTCAGAACTTTCATGGACAGAATCTCTAGGTGTAGCCAAGGGGCGAAGGGGGTCCAGGATCACATCTTTGGGATGAGGCTCAGCACCTCCAAGTCTGCAGTGACTCTCGATAGGGTGGATTGCCCTCTCCTGGTGGGGGATGAGTTGCTTAAGCAGAGGAGTTGAAGTATCTCAGAGTTTTGTTCATGAGTGACGGAAGAAGGGAGCTGGAGATTGAGAGATGGATCGGTGCAGCGTTGGCAGTAATGCAGAAGCGGTACCATTCTGTTGGGGTAAAGAGGGAGCTTAGCCAGAAGCTCTATTGTCAAGAGCTCTGGGTAGCGACTGAAAGAATGAGTTCACGGATACAACTTGCAGAAATGAGTTTCCTCCATAGGGTATCTGGGCTCAGCTTTAGCGAGGGTGAGAAGGTCAGACATTCAGGAGAAGCTCAAAGTACAGCTGCTGCTCCTCTGCATCGAAAGGAGCCAGTTCAGGTAGTTCAGGCATCTATCCACAGGGAGGTCTTTTAGCATGTCCAACAAGCAGGAGACGCCGAGGCAGACCCAGGACATGCTGAAGAGATTACATGTCTTGTCTGGCCTGGGCACGCCTTGGTATTCCCCGGTGGAGCTGGAGGAGGTGGCTGGTGAGAGGGAGGTCTATGTATGCCTGATGCCCCTATGCTGCCTCCACGCTACCCCTATGATTTGACCCTGAATAAGTGGAGGAAGATGGGTGGATGGAACTATGTGTCAGATGTGGAAGAACTGGATTTTTTTCGTTTGTTATAAAATCTCTGCTGAACTAAAGTAATTTATAAGCCAATATTCATGACTTTGATGAAATAAAGAAGGTCCCAACCTCAGGGACCTCAGTGGTACATTCAGCCCTGATAATAACTGACCTTCAGGTTAAGCAGTAGGCAAGTAACAGCTGGCTTGCAGTCTTAGCAAAGCAGTATTTTCAAATTAAAAACAGTGGCTTGGATCATATATAATCAAAATATTTAATATTATTGATACCATCCAGATGTTACGCTCAGGTATACAGACGCTCCTCTACGAACAAGATACGTTCCGAACGGCCGTTCTTAACTTGAAATGTTCGTAAGTCGTTATTTATCATATTTTTAAGGGTATACGCAAGTACTAAGAACTAGGATGCTGGGAATACGCTCACTACGCTGCTGCGTGGCAGGAGTAGCGTCCAGAAGTCGTTCTAGGCAAAATTGGCGTGCAGAAAAAAAAAATTGATGTTGCGGACATGAAACGGGGCCCAAGGAACACAATTTGGACTTATAGTTCGTATGTCTTCGTATGTCTTCGTATGTCTTCGTATGTCTTCGTATGTTCGTATGTCTGAAAGTTCGTAAGTTGAAAGTTCCTAAGTAGAGGAGCGTCGGTATACAGTACTTCGACTGTAATTTTAAAAAGCAGCACTATTTTGAAATCCATCAAGATACAGTTTTGCTGAAAGGAAACATGGCATGGTATGCTATAATGCCATTATACTGACAAAGCCTAAACAGTAGTTTTACTAACAAATGTGCAGTTTGTAAACATGAAAAAAAATTCAAGTTCAAATGTGTAAGTGGAGTTGTTGTGCTTAACCCTTACATAGCTGATTAAAAATGCATGTGTTGGAATTGATACGTGGAACCAGAATTCCAATGTCTTATTGAATTCCCAGTTCTTAAAAATTTATAACCGTTTCTAATTTGGATGCAGTTCTCAATTCCCGACCCTGTACACCAGTCCTTGCTCCCTCATGGTGATTCACGTAATATAAGATGATGGTTAAAAAAAAAAAAAACTTTAAAATGGAAAGTCCCACTGCTGTGCCTAGTTATAAAGTTTAGCCATAATGTCTGAATATATGGACACAATATGTGACTTAATGGTTCCAGTCTGCATCCAGCTATGTTCCTGTTTGCTGCAGAAGCCTCTACAGATACCCTGGCTCTCCCAGCCAAGAGGCTGGCTAATGTCATGCTAATTTAGCTTTGTTCCTTCTGCTTGTATAGGTTTGTAAATATGTAGATGTGAGTCTGAACATAACTATCTATGTATTTATGAGATGATGCTGGCGATGCTTATTCACCAAGGGGCAGTATTTTTTATGCACTAAACTAGAGTCAAGAATTAGGTCAGGTAATCCTCCAATATAATAAATACCCCCCCAAAAAAATCACCAAACTGAGTTACCTTGTCCCTCGGTATTCTTCAGAACATGATATTAGCCCAAACTTTATCTCTGTGAAGCAGTAAATCAGCTCTACCAGGGGTTTTTCCGTTACCTTGGTAGCCCGTGGCCAGGTCCACGCCATCCCATCATTGAACGGGAGAGACTCCCTGCTCATCCTCCTCAACATTAACTCCCTGAAATACCGCAACGGCCCCAGGAAGGGCTTCCTCAGTGTGTCTCTGTCTTTGGCCACCTAAATATCCCTGATCCTCATCATGACGCCATTGTCTGCCTCTGCAAAATCAAAACTACACAGGATGAATGGATTCAACAGTGGTGCGGGTCTCAGCTCTCACAGAGGTTTCATTTTTCTGTGACCACTGTTGGAGATTATAAATAGACTATATGCCATTTCATTGCTACCTATCTGAAACCAACTACAAATTACACATGCAGGTATGGGACACTTTGAATATAGGAACTATGGACCATGATCCTATGGGTCCGCATGGGTCTGTGTTGTTCTCTCTCCTCCTTGTACAATGCTAAGGAGGTGGGCTCCTGCGCTGGGAGTCTGTCACATAATGCCCTGCGCAATATACAGACAAAAGGTTTCTACAGTACAGTTTTGGATTATTTCAGTACAGGTGATGCAAAAAAATATCATTACTCTTTGCTGACCTCTTCTTGCCCTTTTCTCCTCTTCAGCCATTCAGTGAGAGGTAATTCTGTAGACTTAAGAAAGGAGTCCATTTTTTCAAGATTGATATCCAGCTATAAATAGGGAGGACTCTTCTCAGCTCTGTCTTGTTGTTTTCAGGACGAGCAGATGCTGTGTGTGTTTCTGTTACACTTGTGCTGCTGTGCATGTTTGATTTATTGGCAGTACAGGCATAAGCTCTGCTTCACTCTCCAGATGACAAGGCCTTGAAAAGCTTCCAGCTGGGTGTTACGGCAGATAGTGACCTAATGTCATCCTGCCCCAGGTGAATAGGGCATTTGAAAAGGCACAGTGACACAGAACCAAAAGCAGCAACACATGGATTAGTGCAGACAGTTTTAATGGACAGAAAGGAATGTCCAAAGTCCACAGCCACGTCACGGCTGCCGTGTGATGTCCTGGATTTACCTGATCCCTAAGAATCCTCGGTAAATTCTGGATGTGCGAAACAGGATACCTGGACAATCCAGTTATCTTTCTGCGCACTGTTACTTCTAACCAACTCATCTCAGCTACAATTCAGCTCCAGCTATTTAACATTCTAGCTCCAAATGGAATCTAATAGCTGGACTTTCTCCAGACCCCCACCTACCAAAAGTCCAACAGCAAGTTTATCCTCATCAGGTCAAGTCAGGTCAGGCCAGGCTGGGGAACATCATGCACTGGTTCAGGACGTAGGTGTCCCCACCACAAAATCAAACCCCTCGGGATCCTGGTTGGTAACCCCCAAGATCAGCATACAGTCCAGTCCCACCCTCTAGACATGCCCATCTATCTGACGTAACCAGGCGTTACGTGGGCATCCCCTTGGCCAGATCTAGCCGATCGGGTCATCAGCAATAACAATTGTTTCTTTTTTATGACTCCCTGAGCAACCAGTCATTTGTCACAAAGTCAAACCCGCAGTACCCAAGGACTCTCCAAAGAGACACAGTGCCAAAGGAGTTCAGTCTTCATCTCAGCTCACCGGACAGGGTCCATGTCTCACAGCCATACAGCAGAACAGGGTTACGCTGGAGTGAGAATTCCTTTTGGGATTAGCAACAGCTGCCAGTGACACAAAATCTGTGGCTGATCAGTTAGGATAATATCTAGTAATAAAATGCTCAGCAAAACTGAAAATGTCCCCAGAATGCAGTTGGGAATCAGAGTTGCGATAGGTTTCGTTCTTCCTTCGTCGTGCCCATGCCCTTTGTTTGTCTTATGTGTTCTAGGTTATTCACTGTACTGTCTCACTGTGTTGTAAGTGTGTTACAGCGATTCTGCCCTTGGAGGAGGACTGCCTGACGTCCACAAATGAAACCCCACATCCTACACTCAGGTAAGCATATACGGGTATGCATGCATCTACAAAGAGCAATAAATATCTACACATTGTGTGTGTCACTGTGGTATGCAAGGACGGTGGGTGACCTTGAAGCCAGACATGTGCGGACTGCAGGCAGTGCAAGCTGACCCAAAGGTAGAACATTATAACCTAACAGAATTAAGGTTGAACAGACTGTTAGGTGAAGACAGGCTGTACTGTTGGCGATGATCCCTTTAACATATGGGGAAGGACGGCAGACACGTCCCCCCGACCTCCCAATCACATTACCCGTCACTCAAATGATCTTTTATCACGTGTCACCTCCTCAGTGGTTTAGTTACTAAGTGTCTCCATAGAAAATGCAGACAAGATTATTAAGATCCAGTATTCTGAGATCCATATCTCCCTTGTTCCTTCTCCCCAGCTCTCCTTCTTTTTCTAGCTCTTCCTTCCAGCTCTGTGCCTCACCTCCCAACTTCAGCAAGACTCCGCGCAGAACAATTCTCTATAAAATGATCCTCAGCTAACATTAACCTTTCCTCTTTTTCACAGACTATAGTAGTTTGCCCAGAAACTCCTCAGGGAAGACCCAGACCTGAACAGTCAAACACATTTTCCACTTCTGTTGCCGTCAGCGAGGAATGCAGACTGGAACCCAGTGGCTCAGCCAGCAGTGGCTGTTCTCGGCTGGTTTTCGTGGTTTTATGCAGGCGGTCCTGATGGTTGTGGCATCATGTATGAGTACGGAAAGTTCTTTCCAAATTATGGGCACAGTCTGGGACTCATTTGGATAAGTACAGGCTCATCTGAGCTGAGGTAGCTTCAGTAACTCTGATTACAGCCTGACGTTTCCCTTGAAACCAGTGATCCATATCATGGCTGTACAAACTTGACTGGTTTATTGGACAGAGATGAATGCAGTTCTCAGCTCTGGATCCACACTTGGTGACGTGATGAATGGTGATATCCTGCTGCTCTCACTGTGGAAAAGGTCCCATTATGGTGGAGCCACAAAGATATATTATTACCCATTCCTGAACCAACATGGCTGACTGAACTAAATACTGTGGAAACAGTGCGATAATTACAATGCACAGCGTAGGTCACTTTAACTCAATCCATAGAAAAATGACATAGCTAATCTATGTAATTTAATATTTATGCAAATGTAAATGTAGTACACACTATATAGTGCACACACAAACATATGTGTGTATATACACATTATATATATTATATACAGTACATACAAACACAAGCATATTAATGTATAGGCACTATATGTATGTACTACATTTCATTTTTCATATATATTAATGTTAAATTGTGTTTTTTTCTGAGCGAATACACACTTTCAATCCAGAGAAATAGCTTTAACCATGTTCTCTGATGACCTATGACTTCTGCATGGTGCTGTACATGTGCACAGTACATGTGGAGTATATACAGTATTATGCAAAAGTCTTAGGCAATCAAAGAAAATTATGTCTAAATGATCTTCATGTTGGTGCAATTATGTTTGCCAATGTGTTTTATCAATTTCTGCCTCTCCCAAAATCACCAAAGGATTCGCAGTAACCATCTGATTCGCCAAAAGTAGTTTTGCACTCAACCACTGGTGCACTTTCTTTGGATAAACAATTACCTCATTCAGTCATTTCACTCATTGTAAACAAACAAAGAGCGGGTGGTGGAATTTAACAAATACATGGAATGAGTGAGGCACCCCTGAAGCCAGAAGCCATGTTCAGTAAGCTATCCAACAAGACATCGGAACGTTCTTATTAGCTTTTATTGTGCTAGTTAATTACAAATGTTCTTATGTTAGATTGTGTGTGTTTTTTCCTGAGCAAATATACACTTACTGCAAAGTTGAATAGGTTTAAATATTTTCATTAAAATTACCTAAGAATTTTGCAAAGCGCTGTATGGGTTCCATATTTGTGTACCATATGTATGTAATATGTATGTGTGTGATACACATTCATTAGCAATGAGGGGTAGCATTATCTGTACCACATATATGCATGACATATGTACCATACATATGCACTCTTCATTTGCATCATATAGGTGTATTTTATA
>JAODKE010000051.1:17582108-17608383 GCA_026779605.1 Mormyrus hasselquistii
AGAGGGGGTGGGTGGGGTGGTGGCTGTCATTGAGAGAAAAAAAAAACGGCAGAAGAATGCCGGAGGGGGGGGGGGGGGGACGTGCTCAAGGAGATAAAACAGGCATAAATTAATCTGCAGCAACATTTTACAGGTCCTCAGGAGACATCCAGGGCATGAAGTCAAACAGAACTTAGTGGCACCAAAGAGCCAGTAAGTCGTTACTGCAAACTGCAGGATGACGTTCCTGCTCTGTGAAGGTGACCAGGTCACTGCTGCCTTCCACAGCAGCTGCTGGGGGAGCTGGCAAACTGGGGACTAAGTTTTTACATCACTTAAATCAGGTTTCTCCCTAAAATATAAAAGCCCTTGTAATTAACAGGAATATTCCCTAAGGAAATTTTGAACAAAAACCATACCCTTCCCCCCCAATTGGATTTAAGACAGGAAAAACATTTAATTCTGTGCAAAAACAGAAACTAAATTGTTGCCCCTTAAACAGGAATATGAACACCTATGTAAAACCGACAGCATTTACTTTTAATGGTAAATGCATTGCAATTTGTGAATACCAAAAAGAAAAGGTGACAGACTCGTTAAGGGTCTCCAAGTTGGCCATGACCCTGCGGACGAGAACACTACAGGAGCGGAATGCCAGGTCTCACCATTGCCAATATATTGGTATCTTGCATGAAAGCTGGTTTCTCATTTCTCTGGTTTGTTTTTTTACTTTGAAGGACACCCACAGGAAGGTACCCCTTCACGATTTCCAATCGTAAGCCATTGCTGGGGTCTGTGGACTGAAATACCGAAAACGACCTCCGGCAATTTTCCTCAGCCACCAAAGACCCAGGTGTACCACAAACGCCTGATTTTCCATAGTGAAGTATTCCAGCCACACCTGAGCCACACCCACGCTGACATAGCAGCGCTTACTAACAGGGCCAAGAGCGTGACCAAACCAAGCGGTTTGTGTCACCCCCACCTGATTGGTCGAGATGCATGGAGATATCGGGTGTTCTGTGGACGGATTATCTGAAGGAAAGAGTGTATATTCTATACAGTTTTCACTATTAGTACTCACACATTGCGATGCATTAATTCATTCCCAATAACTCTGAACTTATCAATTTCCAGTCTCATACCTAAAAGAAGTACCATAGGACAGCTGAACAGAATGGATTTGTAATGCTAATTTACACACGCTAACTATTCTCATAGATGTGCCAGTGGGTAACTGCAGGGCAAAACTGCAGCAAGCCGGACCAGCGCTGTGACTAGCGTCCCTGCGCCGTACCGCTCGGTTCCTGCATGTCACTGGAAAGGCGCCATGGGTGAGGCCTGCTGAGGTAGCAGTGGCGCATGCCATGCTGGTTTACTCTAGGTTACTCAAGACTCTTACCTGCTGAACTCATCCAGTGCAAGACACAGCGAAATCCTGACAACTGTCCTCCTGTTGGGGGGCGACAGGTTAGTGCGTAACACGAGAGCAGCACAGCCAGCCGACCCTGGGGCCCCTACGGGTATGTTTTCTAAGGCCTCCAGATCTGAAGTATCGGCAATGGAGTTCACACATTCGCATTTGAATTTAATACCAGCAATTTAAATGGTCTGACTAAAAACGTATAATGTTAACCTAACATTGAACAGTTAATTCAACAGAGAGAGAGAGAGAGAGAGAGAGAGAGAGGATACAGACATGGTTATGCAGTTATGCGAAGCAGCACGCAGGCTGAGGAAAGGAGAGAAGATGAGTGACATCCTAATGAGAAGGAAGGCACATCTTACCATATTGATGTTGGTTTTGGCCCCAAAGCCAAGGAGCTCAATCTCTGGGGGGGCAGGAGCTGCTGCAGGTGAATCCTCTGCAGGCAGAAACCCCCTCCTGTCGATCAAGCTGCGGCAGCCATAGAACACAAGAGCAGGGCAGCTTTAGGGTGAAGGAACGTCACCCCCCTCCAGGAGGCACAAGCACACAGGCGCACACCACCGCCCCCATCTGCTTTGGAGGTCTACATCCAGAGCTGGCACCCATATTAACCGCTCTGCAAAAGAGCTGCTGAAATAACCATACAAACCGGATAGGAAGCACAAGACCGAAGGGCATGCAGCAGCTGAAGAGGGCGACCGTCACCTGGGAGGTAAGGGCCCGCAGAGCACGGCACAGCAGTTGGTAAAGATGCTGTTGTAGCTGTAGGGATTCCCAGTGCTCTGCAGTCCACTGTTACCTGACCAGGATCCCTTTATCTGCATGTGGGAACCAGAAGTGCGCAAACGGAGGAAGGTCTGAGTGCCAGGTCCGCTGAATCTTATCAGAGGCACCGAATATTACACATCTGGAGATTTCGGGTCATACTTACATCTTCATTGGTGGTGAGATTAGAGGCCACAAGGTAGGTATGGAACCCTGAAAGGCCCAGAATGGACCAGACAGAGAAGAAGCACACAACCAGCTCCAGGGCAGTAGAGCAGAAGGCATTAAGGACTGTGGATCACCATCATCATCAACCACCCCTTAGAGCGGTTTTATGTATATATGCATGCAAGCGCTGTGACCGTCACACCACCAGGTATGTGTGTATAAAGACATTAAAGTCCTCACGATGCGATTAAAAATCTGGTTATATTGAGCTTGTGGGGACATTTTTCCAGTCCCCACAAGGGGAAACCCAGTTTAATAAAAATCTATGGTTGCTACTGAAGACACCAAAAAGTCTTGTGTTTTGTGTGGTTACTTATGGTTACGGTTAGGGCTGTGTGGGGTTTAGGTTGTCATAGTTAGGATTAGGATTGAGCCCATAGAAATGAATGGATGGTCCCCACAAAGATCTGTAAACCTGAGTGTGTGCGTGTAAGGTTTGGACTGCCATCCTGCCAGGGTCTCCAGGCAGCAACTGGCACAAACTGTGGGTATGAAGGATATCTGGCTGGGCTCTCCTGGAGGGCAGAGATCACACCTTTTCCACCCTGGGAACCTGAGGCAGGAAGATGCATGTTAGTCACGAAACTCTGAAAGACTGTGGGGCATCACGTTGAGCTGGCTGGCTAATAAATGACCACGCAGACAGGCTCACATGAGAGGGGGCAATTAGAATAAGTTAGCACTGTGCAGAAAGGCTAGAGGGGCACTCTACAGAAGCTTGGCCAAAAAAGGTCTAATGGTACCCCAGAGAACGCCTGCCTCTAAAGGCTACTCCTTATTGCCTCTGTGATAATTAGATCTTCACTGAAGGCTGAGCAGTAATTAAACAGCTTCTTTAGGGAAACCTCCAAGGACTCCAGAGGGAATCCCAGCAACCACTGGGCCTGGCAGCATCCGCACATCATTCATAATGCAGAGCCGCGAGCTGCCAGGAACAGCAGCATCAGTGTCAGTCCCGAGTGCAGCGGGAAACGCAGCGAAAGAGGACGACTCTTCAGAGCCGAGCCAGCGGAGCCGCTGGACCTGGACGGGCCGAATCGTCCCGGAACGGCAAACGGGGTCCCCAAAGTGGGCTCACGATAGCAAAACAAGGCATACAAGCAGAGGGACGAAGAACCAGACAGAGCGGAGCGGAAGCGGATACTCACGCAGGGCCAGGTGCGTGGTCACGCAGCCGAGGACGAAGGCCGTTAGGAAGGACAGCGAGACGATGAAGGTGTAGAAGAAGCGGTAGTTCCGCCGGCCGACGCAGTTTCCCACCCAGGGACAATGGTGGTCAAACCGCTCTGGGACGAGAAAAGGCCAGAGATACTACCAATAAACACTCACTTACCCTAAAAATACTACAGGTAATAAATACTCACTTGCCCTAATACTACAGGTAATAAATACCTGTAGTATTAGGGCAAGTGAGTATTTATTACCTGTAGTATTAGGGCAAGTGAGTAATAAATACTCACTTGCCCTAATACTACAGGTAAGCACTTGAATACAGAAGGATACAAAGAAGTAAAAATCAGATTGTGACAGGAAATTATGAGAATGCTGCCTGGAGTATGATTCTGTTTATTGTCCTTTAGAGCTGACAAAAAGGACTGTGCTAAAAAAAATTAGATGCTGTCAGAAAGACTATGGTGTAATTCCCCGGACAGCTATCATCACGCAGACCCCCCCATTCCCCAACCTCTACCCACTTCCCCAAAAAAAATCTTTATTAGAAGTCCAACTTTGAGTGACTTGTTTCAGTGTACTCAGGATTGGCAGGTTAGTGTCTGTGTCATGTGTCACCACTAAGTCACACTGCTTCAGCTTTGGTACGATGTGTCTCAAAATGGGAAACATATCGATTGTTATCCATATAATGTCAGGCGCCCTTCCCTTTACTGCCACTAATCAGCATTGCTACAGCTTTCTGAGATTTGTCTCAAAATTAAATATGTTTCAGACCTTATCCAATACAAAGCTCCTGTGAAGTTTGAAGAACTGCCAAATACATTGAGTCAAAACGATCAAGAGTCTGCAGAGGCAGTCAAGTCTTATTATTGCCCCTCCGATGAATATAACACGGCTGACCAATGAAAGTGTAAGAAAGCAAAATCAGTACGGAGCAGAATATGTGGTGTGGAAACCAATACTGGCAGATGCGAGGGTAAACTGTCAAAGCTTGTACAGTGAGGAAATTGGCAAACCACCCTCCTCACCCACACAGTTGTCGCACAGGCTGCAGTGAGAGGTTCGTGGCGGCCGGAACATCTTGCAGGTGAAGCAGTACTTCAGCTTTACCACCTGCTGGTTGATGAGAACTTCCCGAACTCGAGGTGGTGGACGGTAACTGGAGGAACTGGAACTGTCTATAGATAAGACAAAAAAAAAAAAAAAAAGAGTCAGGTCAAAAAAGGGGGGCAGATGAGTTCAGAAACCAGACAGCAGAGCTACTCAAATAAACCACGTCTGAATCCCTCACAAGGTAATTCATGACCAATGCAACCGACCAAAGCCCAGACTCTGCACTACAGCTGCGTAGACATGTCCACCTGAGCAGTGAAAGAAAGTCATTCCGATAAAGTGCTCACCTATCTGCTTCTCGATGTCGGCTGCCTCGTCAGGCGTGGCCCTGGGGAGGATGCCGGGGTCACTGAAGCTGGTCTGGAGGAGGGAGATGACCACAAAGGTGAAGAGAACTCCTCCAATCACAGGGATGCAGCTGGTCACGTGCTTCACCAGGAAGGGGCAGCTGGGGGCGGGGCCAAGAGGGAAGACGCTTGATTCGGGAGTCATCTAATGTCGCTCTAAACGAATGAATGCACACTTGCCGGTACAGCTTTTCTGGCACTCGTTAACCCACTTCCGCATACAAAAGCAGCCATTTCAAAAGCTAATGTGTTCAAAAAGCTTTACAGGTCCAGTCGGGTTTGGTTCTTAAGGGAAACGCATTGGGCGCCATAGTTACCTCCAAGTATTAATACAAAATATTTGAGCGTTTAATTTGAAAGATCAAAACCCCGTAAAACAGGATGAACACATATTTAGTCTGGTATTTTACTAGTTGCCCTACAATGTGTATGCAGATACCAGTCGCCGAGGTGAAGCATGTTGCTCCAGTGCCGGCACTGGCCCCAGATTAACGACGGAATGAAAGCGAGTCGAATGAGCGTGTGGTAATGGCAGCACTTACTCAAAGATGAAGAACAAGCTACTAGTGAATAGGATAAGGAGAAGCGTCAAGGGGAGGACGCCATTCTGCCGGGCGATCATGATACGGCCGTCGCAGAAAAAGCGGTTCTTCCCCGGGAAAACTTCCCATTTCCTGCGGACCCGTTTCGGTTTCTTCTCGGCGCATTGGGTCGGTGGAGGTGTCGGTGTCGACAGGGCTTGCGGGTCGATTTGCCGATATTCGCAGTTTTTCATTGTCTAAATATACTTGCTTGTCCCAGTCAAGTGCGATTAGTCGCTCACACATGCGCCGCTGGATGATGGATGTCCGGAGATCGGCTACAGTGCAGCGCAGTTTTCAGAGTTACTCATTTATTGATCATAAGAATCTACATCTAGTTCCCAAGCCAGATGGGACTGGTTCTCACTATTAATACTGCTTGTTATGGTAAACACGGATAATAGCAATGACGTGGACAGCTATACGTGTCCGGGCGACATGAAGCAACTAACCAGTTTAACTAGCTGCAAAGGCAGCTATAGCCAAATGGTTACAGCACACGCTTTCTGAAAACCTATCTGCATTAACAAAGCCTATTTATTTAAAAATCACAAAGTCTGGTAACGTAAGTTGTTACCATGTCTACGTATAAAGTCACTGAAGAGATTGCTAGCTCACGCTACACGGCCCCAGAGCAGCCTCAGTCGGCTTTGTTTACCAGCCAGCAGGCTGCCGGTTCCTGGAAGCGCCGGATGGATCGGTCACCTTACTCCTCATTAGAGGGACACCCACAGCGAGCCGATAACATCTCCCACCTCGAACGGCTGCCTAAGCCCTACCGGAACACATATATCCTGAATAATGTGGTGAATCAGCACAAAAACAAACATAACAAGTACTGACTACCGAAACGAATAGGTTTGCTGTTATTCGCCTGACTGCAGAAGCAGCTAGCATCCAGCTAGTTTCCCACTACAGCATAGCCAGCCTGCTACCTAGTATCGCTCGATGATTCCAGATCATATAGGTAGTAAATGTGCTTCACTGCGATCATTTAGCTTCCCCACTAATTATTCTCTGCACATTCGCAAGCAGTATCTAGCTGGATCGTTTCCTGTCCTGGTTGTATTTATTTAAAAAAACAGCAACATACTAGCTAGCCTTCAAAATTGTTGGTGGGCTCTTTGTGGAAACCTCCGAGGAACAATGCACTCCTTATCACAGCCCGTGGTTCAATGCAGGTTCTATGCCGACTAGGCTCCTCGCTGATTCGCTGCCGAAATAGGAGCAGTGATTTACGACAGCCACCTCTCGTTTACGGCGTGTAGTGTGCCGCTCTGATTCTGATTGGATCTTCGGGAGATGAGCGTGATGATGATGATGACGCCCATGACGTGTGTGTCTTTGGGGGCCAAAGAGATAGGAGGTAGACCTGTGCCAATGAATGGGCTGTACGATTTAATATTGTAGAACTTCGAACTTCATGGATATATATTAATCTAACTAAGCTAGTCATGAAATTTAATTTTTGAAACTGCCTGTAGAAATATCCTTACTTTAAAGATAATCTTAGAGCGCTTTCTCACTGTACCAAGTACCAATCTTTCGGTACTTTCCCCTTTCCATTGACTTCCAGTCCAGTGCCAGTACCAAAAGATCCAGTACCGAAAGTGCCAAACCAGCTGCGGTACTTCTGTATTTTGGGGTGGGACTTGAAACACGAGGCTTTGCGATATATGTTCATGAGCCATTAGGTAAGTATTGCATATTTAAAATCCAAGTGTTAGTGGCCCAAAGGGAAGATGTCACTGCTACACAAAACAATACTCATTATGCTGCTGTACATAAAAACTACAGCCTCAGAAAACATTCAGAGCACAGCAACCAAGGGTTTTCGGTAATGCAATAATTTATGCGATGCATTGACCTTCAAATGCTGTATTCGCAGTATTTAAATCTTCGATACGACTTGTCCTGCGATTGCCTTAACTCGTCATACGATGATATGAACATTCATTTTTCAAAATTGCAACTACAGAAATAAGTTTACTAACCACATTTGCCAAAAGTTCCCGTTAGCAATTTACAAAAATGGTACCGTTCAGTTGCACGGTTGCAGTTTTGCTCTTGGGAACGTGCCCCCTGTCTACCCACTGCCCGTTACGTAAATATTTGTAGCAACGCACCGCTAGATGTCGGTGTAACGCAAGCTGAAACTGGGATTATTGTACTCGTACAGTTAAAAGCGTTAACATATATTATTAATAAGCCCCCGCCAACCAAGTACTGGACCCTATATTCACACATCTTTTGACATTATGCTCCAACTGCTGAGAAATCAATAGGTGACATGTAAATTAAGTTTATATCCCGGATCCACTGGTTGCCAGTGTTTGTATTTGTGTAAGCTAGTAAGGCTAAATCATTTTACAATATCCAAATAAAATATAAGGGGAAAAGTGCTGTGTACAACTCGTTTCAGGCCAGTTGCTAGGCTTCAATGACATGAACCTGTTATTGTTTTGGGGCACGGTAAAATCGCTTAGAATATAACATACTAATATATAAAGGAAGATACGGCACACCATCTATGTATGCGCTAACGGGCGAAAGCAGTTTCCAGGACGTTTACTATAAAAAGGTGAACTGCACGGCTGCTTTCTAACCACGATCAGAACGAGGCTGCGTGTGTTTTTGATGATGTCGAAAGGCATTTTCATTTTTGTCCCATACTTTAGTGTGGGCAAGTTATATTATAAATGAAACGCTAATGCTGACTTAGTAAGGCTTTTTGATTTTAGGTTACGTAGAAAAACAATTTGAGATACACTTCCTCATTAAACAGGCTTCTTATCTGCATTACAAAAAATATTTAGGGCACTTTTCAGGCGAATGTAATTTTCAGTCACTGGATAACTAACGGAGAGCTCTGGCACAGGTCGTGTAAATAATATTTTTACAAATTTTGGAGACGTTTTGACTTCTGATTATTTTCTCTACTAATGGTAAAAAAATGTAATCGTACAGAGCTACAGCAGCAAGCACTATGCTCTTCATCAAATCATTTGGTGTAGAAATCCCTGAATACCACCTAAAACTAGTTACGACCAGAACCTTTTTAATCAATCACCCTTCAATACAGTAAGCCTTAACCATCCGAATGAAGATGCAAGTTAGAGCTGCTAACCAGTCAGCGAAAGTTTTTACTGCACATCCTGATATCAAATTAATAAAACATCACAAACGTCTTACGAAGATTTAATGTACATTTATTCTTAACACGTGGAACATATAGTATAAAGATTTCATACTGAATAAATGATATTCATTAAGCCAAAAAGGAAAAAGGAATTTACATCAAGTTTTTAGCTACATCATCTGTAATACAAATATGCAGAATTTATCTCACTGGGTGGGGGGATTGTGTTTCTTAATAATGAGCTGAAACCTTTTCCTTGTGTCTGGAGAGGAACTAAAAGGTGTTGAGCCTCGTCGCCCAGAGGAAGCAGCTGGCTGTGGGACAGCGGTCCACCCGCTGGGCACTGGGGGGTGGGCAGGGCCCAAGTTAGCACATGGCAGGGCGTGATGCAAGGCTTTGACTTATGTGCAACCTTTTTTATTCATCGAAAGGAAACAAAAGGGGGAGAAGAGTTTCAGAAAGTGAGAAAAAGCGAGAGTGTAATGTACAACAATGTATATACACTGCAGCCTGGACTGCATCTAAAGTTTGAAAACCAGTCCTAAGAGGTTTTTTTTTTTTTTTTAATCTTAAGGGACAGTTCATACAGTTGAGGGATGAAGAGTAGAGGTCAGGGTGTTGTAGGTTCACGATACTTTGGGGGGAGGAAAGCCTTGTTCTCTCATCAACGTTAACTAAAAACATTTTTTTTTAAAACTACAGTTCTGTCTTGAAGCCAATGTTTCTCAGTGTCGAACAGTGTTATTACAGTATGCTTACACTTGTGTGGGTGTACAGTACAGAAATGTCTTACAGTCTTCTGTACAGGCCTCCCATTCAACCACATCTGCTCTCAACCCATTACCCGGACTCTGAGGGGCAGAATATAGATCTTACAAGTTTCAGAATTTATACCACAACAAAGTCCAGGGATCAGTTCTGCCTCCATTAATGAACCTTAAATCCCCCCCCCCCATGACCCCCCCATGACCCCTGCAGGAGTGCCTGCAGGAGTTATCCCCCAAATTCACTGTAAACGAGACAGCAACTTTGGTAACAGTTTGGTTTTTGCAGGTTTTATTTATGTATTTTATTAAAAATGTCCTTCCTAATAGGCAGCTCGCTCCCCAAAGCCAACATTACTGGTTCCAAGTCATTCACTTAAACCATGAGACAGTAATCATCTTTCCTGTTCTAAACATCCAGGTCTGAATCAACAGCTACTTTGTGAAATCCTTCCTTTAGTGAGAAGCGGGGACAGAGAGATCAATGGAATTTGAGGTGTTTTGCATAAATAATAATACATGGAAAAAAAATAAAGCCAGTTCTGCTCATAGCCGTCTCCATTCACACATGACAGTAAAAGTGGGGGGTGGGGGGAATGAGAGGGCTAAAGCCCCAGCTACCCCTTCCACTGGGGTCACGACTGGCCAATCAGAAAGAGCACGTCACAGATGACATGCGACACCAGCGAGTTCATGAGCGGCGATACGGACAAGTCCAACAGCCGCGACTCGTACAGCGTGAACTCAGAGCGGTTCTCCTCGAGCCGGGCCATGGCGTGCAGGGCTCGCGCCGCCCGCCGCATCATGTCCGCGCTGCTGGGCTCAAAGGGAGCGCCCTGGCTCTGGAGCAGCGCGCTGGGGTTTTGTTGGAACTGCGCCGCCGCCAGGCTGTCCTCCAGGAAGCCCAGCAGGTTTCCTACGCTGCCCTTCTGCACGGCGATGGCGCGTGCCGCCAGGCTGTCACCCTGCGCCAGGTTGGCCAGGAGCACAACGGCCATTTCACGGCACACAGGCACCTTGCGCTCACCCACCAGCCGCACCAGAGAGCCGTAGAGTTTCTCCAACCGGCTAAAGGGCGGCGTGGCCAGAATGAGGTCGACGTTGTTGTCCTGGATGCTGAGCTTGCTGAGGGTCTCAAGGACCAGTCTCTGGGGGGAGAGTGAGCCATTCATGCCCAGAGTGGGGAAGGGGTCCTGGGCCTCGGCCGATGGGCACACGGCCCAGTGGAGCAGGCCGTCCAGCAGAGGCAGGCAGATGCTCTCTGGGTAGACTGAGAGGTCCAGCTGGCCGGAGATGTTGGCCAGTGTGACCAGGCAGTTCTCACGCAGCAGCTCTAGGCAGTCCCACCACCACTGGTCCAGCTTGGGGTGGGTGCCGTCCTCCCCGTCCTCGTCCTTCTCGTAGGTGAGCGGCGCCTGCCTGCGCTCGGGGTGCCGGTGGTGCAGCAGCAGCAGGCGACCCAGCATGAGCAGCAGCCCTGGGTGCCGGGACATCTCCAGGTCGTTGCTGGGCACGAAGGACAGGCTGCGCAGCACATTGGAGACGCAGACACAGCGGCGGGCCAGCGCGTCCTGCCAGTCCGCCAGCGTCACCAGCGGCGCCTCGTTCCGGCTGTGTGGCTCATCCTCCAAGATGGTGATATGACTCTGGTTTTGCTGGGCTGAGCCTGTACTCAGGAGGAACTTATCGTTCTCCTGGTGCCGGTGGGCCTCAGAGCCAGGCCGGGAGGACAGCACGTCGTCCACCGTGGCTGTGGTGCTGGCTCCAGCCCCCAGGGGGCTTGGCTTGGTGGGCTCTAAGTACGTGGCCTCCTTGGGATCCATTGCGGCTTCTGCCACAGGGGGTTTCTTCTTGGCCACTGTGGGGGTGGGGGGCCGTCTGGAGGAGTGCAGTCGGTCACCACGGCTCTCGAAGTGGGTTTGGATATGCGCCGTGGTGTCGCCACCACCCGCGCTCCAGTGCAGCAGCCCACTGTTAAACTGCTGGCATCGGCCCAGCTTGCCAGACCGCACTACCATAAAGGGATTCTTCTTGCGTACCAACTTGATAGGAAACTTGTCAAATTTGCTTGCTTGCTTTGGCTTCTCCTGAGGACTGGAAGGTCCTAAGGAGGACGCCGTTGAGCCAGGCTCCTTTGCAGAAGGCCCTTCCTCCATGGCCTCCTCACCCTGCAACCTCTCATCCTTCTCCTGCTTGATATCTCCCGGCTGCTGTCTCCCAGCCGCCTCGTCGTCCTTCTCCTCCTCCTCCTCCTCCTCATCTTCTTCGCCCTCGTCGTCCAGGTTGCCCAGCTCCAGCTCCTCCGCCACATCCTCCTCCGAGCCCTCGTGGTCCAGGGCATCAGGGTCCAGGAGGGTGCGCTGCCCAGGATCACCCACCTCATACTCTCTCAGGATGTCAAAAATCTCGATGAGGCAGCGTCTGAAGTACTCTACTACCAGCTCCAGGAAACCGGGGAGCTGGGAGCAGGACAAGATCAGAGGTCAGTCATTCGCATGACACAGACACACGCACTCGAGAGGCTCCAGAACGCACCTGGCTGAGATTAAAGGTAGCAATGCTGCTGTCATCATACAGGAGGATGTTGATGGTGTCCAAGGCCCAGGTACTCTCAGCTAGCAAGCCAGATTTCAGTGACATCATGATTCTCCATGCCTCTGGGGTCCCTGCACACAACAGTCAGCAATCAGAAGCTGGCAGTTTTATCATGACATTCAGCACAACCACCAGTCAAGTTGATGATAAACTCTGTTGGCTGCAAGACCGCATATCAGGACTGAGTATTAGGATGGGGAATTGGGGCTGAGTATGAGGACCGAGTATATAGACGGCATATTGGGACTGAGTATCAGAAGCAAGTATCAAGACCAAGAATCAAAACCGAGTATTAAGACTGAATATCAGGATCGAGTATCGGATACAACAATCAAGACATATTTGGACTGCATATCATGACAGTGTGTCGTTACCAAGTACCGGGAAGGTGTATTGGGACCAAATATAAAGAATGTATTGAGACTTAATACTGGGACGATGTATCAGAAGGGCACATCGGGAATGGAGTGTCAGGATGTCGTATCGGGGCAGAGTACAAAGACAACGTATTGGGACAGAGCATAGGGACAGCATATCAGAATGGTGCATCAGGATTGAGTATCAAGACGGCGTACCGATGTCCTTCACGGTGAGACGCCGGCGGGGCTTGAGGACAGGCTGAGTGGCCTCCACTGATCCAGAAGGGAAAGAGACGTCACGGCGAATGAGGGGGGGAGGCCCCGTTGCCTGGGAGAGGTGTGAGGCAGGGACCGGAGGACCAGCCTTTTGCATCTTAATGCCTGAGTGCATGTAAGGGGACTTGCTTGGGGAGGTCCTGCTCTCCACAGAGCGGGGCATGGGAGCGGGACTGGACACCTGCGGAATGTGGTTCTGCATGGGTTGCGCTGGCGGGTAGCTGGGCTGCATGGGCCGGGTCATGGGGGGGCCATACGGGGCTGGCCGCTGGCCACCATGGCTGGGCCACTGAGCCTCGTGGTTCACCCGCTGATCAGAGGGCATCATCTCCTCAGAGCGGTTCAGGTTATGGTAGCCGGCTCCCGGCCCAGGGGCAGTAGGACCTTGGCGGTTGGGGAAGCCGGGGTAGCCCATCTCGCCGCGACCCTGCCACATTGCCCCCTGAGGGCCATCTGGGGCAGAGGGCATGGGGCTGCCCATCATCTGCGGCGGCATGGGAGACTGGGAGTTGGGCCCAGCACTGGGCTGTACCCGGTCCCGGCCAAACGGGAAAGGGAACTGGGCCTGTGGGCCTGTGGGCCGACGCTCTGAGCCTGGGTACGAGTTATACTGGTTGTACATGTCTGGCTGGGTGGATGGGGCAGGCGCCTGTGGACCCTGCTGCTGACCGCTGAAGGGAGTGCTGTACATGTCGCCGTCGTGGCGCTTGGCTGGCGGGCCGTAGCCACCATCCACCGGCCGCTTGTAGCCCTGCACAAATGCACATGCGCAAAGACAGCCAGTTAACATGCGAGCACAGCAGAGCGCACTAGAGCCCCAGGCCAGAGGTGGGAGCAGCGTCACTCACCGGCTGCTGCTGCTGTGCATACATTCCCTGCTGCTGATTGGGGTAAGAGCCACCGGGGGGTGGTCCTTGGCTAGGATACTGATTACCATAGGAATCATGCCTGCAAGGGAAGGCAACAGCTTTGCTTAACCAAGGCACACTTGCACTGTCGTCCTGTCAGACACGGGCATAGTTCACATGAGCCTCCTGACTGTAGAAGGGCAGCCATCACTGACCTCTGCTGCTGCGGGGGGCAGCGGCTTGGGGAGTACATGCCCGCCTCAGCGTTGGAGGGCATCATGTTTGGCTGCGGTGCTCCCGGTCCAATGGGTCCAATGGGGCCATCGGGGCCGATCCCAGGATCCTGTCTACTTAGGAACCCAGAACAAGAGCATGGTCTCATCAGCATGCCATACCCACAGACGACACCTACAGCCACGTGGCACAGACGCAGACACGCATGCACAAACACAGATGCACGCAGGCATAGACACAAACAGGCACATACACATTACCCACCTGCGATCGTAACCGGGACCATAGGGGTACTGTTGTCTCTGGTTCATCGGCACGCCGCCCATGGCCCCCGGAGGCCCCCGGCCGTACTGTTCGCCCATGCTGCCGCTGGGGCCCTGCCCAGAACCCATGAACTGCTCCCCAGCTGTAGGGACACGCAGGCACTTGCTCGGTCACTGGCATCTGTGCCACCCACCCCACACGGTCATCTGAGCAGCCACTACTTTAACACTGGGGGAGCTTTGGTGGTGCAGTTCATTGGACTGAGGGGAAAATTTAATTCAAAGCACAACAGAAAGCAGCACAGAAGTTTTTTTCACTTTTTTAAAAAACGCAATTTAGGGGGAGTACTTACAAAACTTAAACCTGCAGCCTTTTGGTCAGCATTTGGAGCTTATTACCCCATGTGTACACCCCCAGGAGCCATAGTGGTGGGCTGCTGCGCCTCGGAATCACATGTAGGGAGGCTCTCACCTTTGCGCATAGCACCAAAGGGGTCCTTGTTGGGCTCGTAGGGGCCCATGCGACCCATCATGTCTGGGGTGCCCATGCCGGGCTGGTAGCCCGAGTTAGGGGTCATGGAGTTCCTTCTTGAAAAAGCAGGGTCTCCACCATCTGCAAAGGGGTCTTGGAGGTTCACTGGCGTGCTCCTGAGGAGGGCCAGAGAGACAGTCAGTGCTGAACAGCAGGCTGCCAGTAGGGTGCGAATGTGCGGCATAGGGCTCACCTGACTCCAGGCATGGGGGCTATCTGACTGTGTGGGGTGGAGGCCGGAGTCGGGGGTTTGAGGTCTCCCCCTTCGGCCATGGAGCTGCTGGTGGACTGTGGGGTCTGAGGACCCTGCAGTGAACCGGACCCAGCTGCAGAGGAGCAGACATAAAAGCACATATGGGTCAAGCAGCACGCAGGCACTGCGCACACTCCACAGGCAGCCACACAGCTCACATGCTCCTGCTCATTCTGCATACGGCAGCACTGTTAGGCCACGCCAACACAGAAACCGCGCCCCCTTTATCGGGGGGGTGTGGATTGGTGATACGGTGAGTTTACACACAGTGGCCCTGCTTCCATTCATCGTTTGCAGGGTGGAAAAACAGCCCAGTCAGCTATGCAGCCTTGTGTGTTGTGCCCCCAGCTGACCCCCCACGGGAGTTAAGTATTCAGAATAAAACCACAAGTGCCTGCCAGGGTGCCAGGGGCATGCTGGGAATGTGAGTGTGTGTGTGTGTGTGTGTGTGTGTGTGGGGTGGGAGGGGGTCGCACTGAGCCAGAATACGAAGTTGGTCTTGCAAGCTCTGCATGCCCCATGCTCTGCAAATGGTGTTCTCTGGTCACAGACGCCCACTGGCAGTTCCCTTTCACACGCACAGAAAGACCGTGGAGGCAAGCAGTACACGCCGTGCGAGGGTGCAAAAGCATTAGGATGGAAGGCATCCTGGAGGCGAGCAGGCCCTGGGACTCTGCTAATGCATCCCGTAACACCTCAGGGAAATTCCTCTAACAGTGTCAGCAGTGCCACAGCACTACTAATGCCAGAGAAAATAGCCCAGAGAAAGTGAGAGAGCATCATGCTACACCATCAGTGTCGCCGTTTGTAGGAGTCGCCAATTCCTTTACGCCATTTTCTTAAGGTTTTGCTGTCGACCCCGTGGACAGGGCTACAGCCAGACACTGGACTTCACACCCACCGGGGGAGGGGGGCTGGATTTTGGCCTGGTTCTTTTTGGCGTCCGTGGTGAAGATGTCTGGCGGTGGGTCCTCGCCACGTTCCACTTTGCACTCGAAGGCGTACAGACACTGGATGTACTGCTTCTTCAGTGAGCTGGCAGCGCTGCTGGATGTGCCCACGTTCAGGTTGGTGGCCAGCTCCCGCCACTTCTTGTTCTTATTGACCTGCGAGAGAAGCGTCAATGTCAGCAAGTGAATAAGATCAGGGGACAGAGACACAAGCCACTTGAGCAACTCGATAAATCAGACAGTCCGGCTGGAGCAGACTCCGATATAATGCGGAGTGACCGTCTGTGCTGTATGCCAGCCAGTGTGAGGCCCCCCGCATGGAAGTCACACCCACCTGTGTGAGGCCGCCGATCTCCTTGACAGAGACATAGAGGCGGAACAGGTCGAGCGGCTTGCGGCCCACGGCAGGAAGGTTGTTCATGCCCATGGCCTTCTCCTCGGTGAACGCCAAGTACCGGTCCACCCACACCTTGCGCTCCGGTTCAGGACCCAGCTCATACAAGCGAGTGATTTTCTCATTGGTGGTCGTGGAAGAGCTCGACTTCTAAGACAAATAGAAAGTGCGTGCATGAAGGCAGGCTGCGAACTTGGCATGACCTCTGGCGGCACTTAGAAGGCACCTGCACAGTCACAGGGGGCTTACCTTCTTAGAGTCACTTTTTGGAGTCCCATCCACTTTGCTGTTCATCTTCTGAGCTGGGTTCAGTTTGACATCCATCCCAAACTCTGGGCTGGGAGCCATGCCTGAGGGCAAAGACGGGCACGGATTTATGGGTACAGGGAGCAGAGGCGGACAAGGCCTTGCAGCCAGCAGGGGGCGGTACTCACCAGCAGCATTGGCGGCCATGTTGCCGCCCATGGGGTAGGGGCCGCCCTGTGGGTTCATCATGGCTGGCATGCTGTTCATGGCGGGTGCATAAGGGGAACCAGCACTCATCACGCCCTGAGGCATGCTGGGGTAACCTGGTGGTCTGGGGAGAAGGGCAATGCTTTGTCAGCACTCCTGGGACACCATGGCATCTGATAGCTTACACATCTCATGTTTGAGGTTCTCACCCATTCATACAGCTAGACATTATCATTGAGGCAAATCAGGGTGGAACGTTGCCTCTTCATAAAAGAACAGTTCAGCTGATATAAGAATTACTTGAATAGTTAGCCCCATCCTGCCTTGCCTCACTGCATGCTGCCTTGCCTCACTGCATGCTGCCTTGCCTCACTGCATGCTGCCTTGCCTCACTGCATGCTGCCCTGCCTCGTTCTGCCCCGCTTCGCTCTGCCCTATCCTCCCCTTGCCTCCAATTCGCTTCAGTGTGCCCTGCCCCACCTCACTCTACGCTGCCTCAACCTGCCTTCACTGCCTACGACTACACCCAAGGGTCCTGCTCCTGCTGAATTACACTGCATCTGTGCCTTACTGCCAGCTGTAGCGTCAGCCTACAATAGAGAAACAACCAATTAGGAGAAGGCTACCTCACAGTCCCCCAAGGGGCCACCTGCGCTCCGCTTAAAGCTCCCTCCCATTGGCACCGGGCTCAGGAGGCCTCCTGACTGGGTGGACAGGCTCACCTGCTGTGTATGGAGTTGGTGTTGGTGTGCTGCATGCCCGCAGCTTCCGGAGGTTTCCTGTTCAGGTTGCCGGGGGGAGGACACATCCCTGAGCCCACCTGGGAAGGCATGCTGCCCATGTTGGGGCCCAAGTTGGGGACCATGTTGGGAACCATGTTGGGTCCCATGTTGGGTCCCATGTTGGGTCCCATGTTGGGGCCGTAGGGACGGGCTCCCATCTGTCCCGGAGCCATCCTTCCCGGGGGCATGCCAGTATATGGAGGCCCTCCTCCCGGCCCCGGCATGGGGCTCATGGAGCCAGCCGCCATGCCAGGGCCCTGGTAGTTAGAGTTGGGCATGCCACCATAGCCAGTCTGCCGGTATGCTGCCAGGAAGGGACCCCACAGAAAACTAAAGTTATACACGGGATACACCCAGGATGCACACAGCTCACACATGTAGACAAAGCAGTGTGGCTGCTCTTATCAGGCCTTGGACCATAATACACAGACAAGAGGAGAGGCGACGGAGACCCGAGCAGGCCCAGAGGGCTCACCTTGCGGCCCATACTGGCCACCCTGAGGCCCATAGCTGTTCTGTTGGTAAGGCCCCATCCCAGCATGCATCTGTGCGCCCGAGGACTGACGGGGCGATAAGGCAGAGCCAGGCTGGGGGGAGCCATATGGGGCCATCTGTGGGTTCCTCATGAACACTGGGAAGGAAGGCAGAGATGGATATGGTTCATCTATTCAGCCGAGCACTAAGCATGATGTCACTGAGGCATCCCCGAACGAATCAGGCATAAAGAGCGGCCAAGAGAATAATGAGAATGTACGGAGCAAGAAGTGAAACTTCATCACCTCTGTCCTGGCCCATGGTCGATTGGTTCATGGAGGGATGCAGGATTCCATCTGACTGAACACTTGGAGGACGCGGGGGCATCTGGTTCCCTGGGTGACAGCAGAGTCAAAATCACTCACTCAGGCACGTAGCCTGTTAAGGGGCTGTGTGTGTCTGCGTTAATATAGGGATAGTACCAGCTGAACTGCCGTGGAGTAAATGTGCAGTCAGGTAGGCAGCACGTTACGGGGCTGCATGTATCTGCATCCGCACAGCTATTAGGGAAGGGAGGGTCTACCTGGCACAGCAGCCGGAGACAGCGGGCCAGACCGGGACGGAGTGGTGCTGGCGGGGGAGCCCACAGGAGATGGCGAGGGCCCGCGGATTCCGGGCAGGTGGGGGGAGGTGTGGGGGGAGAAAGGAGATTGGGCCGGGTTGCTCTGCTCGCCCTGGCTGCTGGACACCCCCGAGGTGCTGACGCCAGGGCTCAGGGCCCCCTCGGCACCCGTGGGTAGGTCGTCAATGGAGCCAGACAGGTCCTGGGGGAGAGGAGAGTACAGGACCGGAGCTCAGTGGGAGCAGGGGAGTGTGGGAGAGCCCAGGCAAAGGCTGGAACTCTGCCCAGCAATGCAAGGAGGCGCGAGCTCAGGTCCAGTCTGCACACTGCAGGAGTTGCTGCCCTTTGGTGATCAAACAAAAGTGCCACTTCTTTTGAATCCTGATGAAGAAAAAGATTCAAAGGCCTTAGGAAGTCCTCAGTTATATTCCGGACAAATAAAAAGACAATGAAAGTTCACATGTGGCAGACGTTGCCAGTGCACTCCAGCGTGCAAACAGCCTGAAGGTGTGAACACTTTTCTTACTAATGTTTCCTCATGTGTACAAGCGAGTGTGTGTGTCTGAGTGTGTGTCTGTTTACCAATCCGGCCTCACGTGTTTCCCATTCGATTCTCAGAACAGAAAAAGTTCATCTGACCGTCAGAGCAGGAGCTGGAAACAAGGCTGCTGGAAGGAATCCAATCATTTCCCATGGAATGCTCCAACAGGGAGGCTCCCGGTTCTACAGCTATTTCTGGGACGTGACCTAAGTGTGGATCCCCAGAGGGAGAGGCACGGGGAGGACACAGAGGAAAGGCGAGGGCGCCGCGAATGATGCCTACTGTGGCTGAGCCAAGCCACCTGGAGAGTGCCATATACAGAGGAGGGCTGTGGCCAGTAATGAGGATAGGGTCAAGATCGAGGCTGTGGCATGACAGCAGGACCCAGGAGCAGAAGACAGGAGCACAAAGGAAGCACTGGGGCGACAGCAGAGGGGAGGTGTCAGCGGGGAAGCAGCCGGCTAGAGGCCATCATCAAAGCACTGGCCAGCACCTATCATACCGAGCTAGAAGGTAGATCACGGCCCTCACAAGCGGCACGTGCTGGAAAGCGGAGAGGAAAGAGCAGGAATTTGTGTCACGCCACGCAAAGATGCATCAGCAGAGAAGGTAGCAGAGGGGTCAGTGCTGTCAGGCTCTAACAGCAAGCCCATCCCTGTTATTCTAGTGTATCCCCATGGCAGACCTCTGGAACCCAGCTACACTCAATCAGCATAAGAAGAAAACACGTCCTGGAGTACCTTAGGCTAAAGGCCTGGTCTAAACCTGAGTGAGATTCTGTAGGACGACTGGAGAACATCAGCAGTGCCCAAGCACCACGACAGGGCATGAGTCAACCTGCCAGGACGGATGGAGACACTGCCCCAAGCACAATTACAGGGCATGAGCCAACCTGCCAGGACGGATGGAGACACTGCCCCAAGCACAATTACAGGGCATGAGCCAACCTGCCAGGACGGGTAAAGATGCCGCCCCAAGCAGTACGACAGGGCGAGAGCTATTCTGCCAGGACGGGCAGAGACGCCGTCCCATGAAGCACAAAAGGCACGAGCCAGCCTGCTGGCACGGACAGAGACGCCACCCGAAGCAGCACAACTTGGCACGAGCCAGTCAAAAACGCCACTGCAAGCACTATGACGGGGCATGAGCCAACCTGCCAGAACGGGTGGAGATGCCGCCCCAAGTAGCACGACAGGGCGAGAGCCAGTCTGCCAGGACGGGTGGAGACGCCGCCCTAAGCACCATGACGGGGCGTGAGCCACCCTGCCGAGATGGATAGACGCCACTTCAAGTACTATGACAAAGCCCGAGCCAGCCTGCCAGGACGGGCGGAGACGCCGCCCCAGGCAGCACGACAGGCATGAGACAGCCTGCAGAGATGGATGGAGATGCTACCCCCAGCAGCATGATGGGGCGTGAGCCAATCGATCTCCACACTTGCATCACTTCAGACTTTTTTCACCCCCTTCACATGAACACAGCACCATCATAATGAAGCAAAAGGCAGCATCCAAGCAGTGCTACCCGCCCAGTCTACATTCTCCCCCCACAAGTCCCCTCACCCGCCCCACATCCCTACTGAGGGAAAGAGACGCAGACTGAACATGAGCGATGGAAGCAGCCCCACGGCCCCCGTGCGCCTCGGCTTCCTTACTATCCTACAGCAGCACAGAGCAACACCCCCTCGTTTGTGCCAGGTCCAGCATTCCTCGGTACTAACCTACACTGACTGCCACTGTATCTATAGTCAGGCATTGTGCAAGAAACAGTCTAGGGCTACAAAGAGAAGCAACCCCATAACCTCTCTGCCTTACAGGCCGTTCCTCAGTGAGAGTCATTGCCCACTTTCCACAGTCACCTCTAGTGACAGTTGGGAACTAGCCAATACAGGACAGAAGAGAAAGAGAATGGTGAGGCACAGGCCCCTGAATGACAGAGGCAGCTCTCAGTCAGCAAATACCAACCTGTGAAACAAGTCACTTCAAACCAATACCAACCACAAACTCCAGAAGAAACACTGTGCCTCGGTCTGCAGGCCAGGACCTCCACCCTTCCAGACACAGGGTACCTCCTCCCTCACATCTCCCCTGGGACAAAAGCACCCCCTGCTGGCAGGGGCCTGATTCCTACACAAATTTGCACCCAAATACAAATCTGCCTGGCAGCACGGGAGCTGCAACTGACAGCAAAAATCCAAAATAGCCCAGGGACCCCCACTGGCCCCCAGCGCCCACTCCCAGATCTAAGGGCCCCCATGATCCCCAGGGTCAGCATGCGGCTCCTGGGGCCCATCACTGCTCCTGGGACATACATGGACACGGGTACCCCCAGGAGCAGGGGTACACACACATAGAGCTGGCAGTGCCACCTTGCTGGCAGGATGGGCTCTCGATGGGGCTCTGTGGCATTGGGGTAGGAGCCGTGGCGGAGGGGGCAGCTCACATGCTTTATAGATCACAGTACATCAGAAGCACCGCAGCCAAATTTCATTTAAACTGTACGGCAATTAACAAACTCGACTTAATGAGCCAAACACAAACTTAAGTGCCACTTGATGAATAATTCAGGCATGAACATCGATTAAAATGATGACACTTAACATCGTATCAGTCTGCGAAGGCAGCTCAAAACAATCAGTTTACTCTGTGATTGTACAGGGAGCCACTTTCAGAGCATCAGAGCGACAGGCGGAGGGAGGCCAGCACCAGATGGGCACAGGCACCTGGGGGGCGCTGACGGGCACACCGAATCCCAGCACACATGCAAAGGGATGCCCCCCCCCAGCTCAACCCACACGCATTCCCAACAGCTTGCATGCGCACCATACATATATCATGTTGCAAGGATTAAATGTCCCCACAACGTGATAAAAACCAGTTCTCTTGACATTGTAGGGACCGCCTTTTCGATCCCCACATGGGGAAACTGAATTTCAGAAAAAATTTGTTACTGCAATTAAAAATCTAAAAACGCAGAAAGTCTTTTTGGTTAGTTATGATTAAGGTTAGGGCTTGGTAAAGTTTGAAGTTGTCATAGCTGCGATTAGGGTTCTTCCCATAGAAATGAAAGGAATGTCCCCACAAAGATGTATGTGTATGTATGTATGTATGTGTATGTGTATATGTATGTGTATATGTATGTATGTATGTATGTATGTATGTATGTATGTGCGTATGTGCACCCACACCAGAGAGCGCCCAGGCAACATCCTCTAAAGAAGGGATATTCAAATCACGGTCCTCAAGGGTCAAGCACTGCTGTTTTTCCTTTACCCATGAGCCAAGTGTGAAGCATCTGTGGCCAATCAGCATCAGTAATTATTAAACTAACTACCTGGGAGAACTGAAAACATGGCCTGGATTTGGAATCGAGGGTCAGATTTGAAGTGCCCTGTTCCAAAGCAGCAACCGGGGGGAGGGGCGGAGGAGAAGGTGGGGCTAGGGGGAGCTGACCCCTCCCACAGGACACACACTCCAATGCGGGAAGCGCATGGCCAAGAACAGCAGCAGCGCAGACAGCAAACACTGCGACCACACAGATGGCACGCTGACATGTGAGCAGGCCCTGCCCGTCACCAAGAGGGGTGAAACCTCACGTAAACGGCCACAGTCCCGCGGCTGAGCTCAAAAAGCCTCTACCTGCACACGCCAGAAACAGCCTGAAAAAAATTACTCATGAATAAATACAAGAACAACAAGATGACAAAAAGTATATTAGATAATCAGTCAATAAATAGTAACAGTCTCTCTGAAGAGCCTTCAGGTTCCACAGCAGGGTACCAAACTTTCAAACCCCAGTACCACAGCTGTGCTGCACATTCTGATATACAGCGGTACCTTGGAACATGATTCGTTCCAGAAGGCTGGAAGAGTTGCAATTTGGTCAAGTGCCAAGTCCAATTTCCCCATAATATGTAATGTAAATGAATTTAATCCGTTCCAGACCCCCAAATGACAAAACTTACCTACCTACCTAATGCATGCTAAAAAGCATTAACAATCAATAAAAGCTAATACACACATGAAAAATTACACGTACAAAAGCAATAAGCGTGAAATAAATGACAGTCCCACACTCTGGTGCGAGAGCAGACACACACATACCACCTTCAAGTCTCGTTATAATTTCCTTTGTAAGTTCTACAGTTACTCACTTTCCTCTTTGGTTTGCTGCTAATCACTGTTCACTTTCTTTGGGGCCATGATTACTGTATCACTAAATGTGCTGTAGACAAAGCAAAAAAAAAATAAAAAATTCACGCCAAACACAGAAACACAGCTCTCGCACGTGGAATTCGGTAAAAGAGGTACCGCGTGACTGAGAACGATTCCCATCGCGTTTGCCGTTGTTTCAGCCCATCAGAGACACGTCTCGATCCGTTTTAGCGGGTCTGGTTTGTTAGGTTCTGAGTTTGCAGTTGAGTTTTAGTTAGATCTTACTCAAGTTCCAAGACAGACGTCATGACAACAGTGTAAAAGATAGGGAACAGTCAAAAGTACAGTTTTACTTCATTAAAAACAGCAATTGACACATCAAACCTATTCTTAAAAATTACAGGTCTGCTGACATTACTTGTCGTAAATCGATGCTGTTTTGGCCGAAGCCTAGCTATCGCCCCTGGATAACATCATTATCTCCATCAGTGCTTGTCGCATTTGCTTAGAAAGTAAATAATCAGAAAAAATGTGTTCTCCCCCAAATAATAAAATGTCAAAAGGAATTCATGAATGCATACAAATCACAACATGCTCCTTTAATTTTTCCTTTATATGCAAAAACACCGATCGAGAATGAGAAAACAGCAAGTGAAATCAGGCAGTTTATATTTGCTATTTTTACAATGACATGCTCCCTTTTTCTGCTGAAGAAGCTCTGCAACAAGTTCAATCATTTCCCGACTGTAGTGATGAAATTAATTCATTCTCCAATGAAGACTGAGAGCAATGAGGACTGTTTTAAGACGACATTATTTTAAATACTGGCACAAAACGAGCTGATTGTTCTTAATCATGCTAAAACAGTTCTTGAATTCTCCTTTCTGCTATACTTACCCTTCCTATTGTTTTCAACACACAAGTAAACTAAAAATTTTACATGATTTTGATTTGTTTTACACTGGCATGCGGCACCAGACAGGCCTATTGACAGGCTGATTTGGGTAAGGGGAGTTCCCCAGGTGAATGTCATTCATATTCATGACTGCAGCTGTTTGCCCAGGTAAAGACAATTGAATAGAAAGTTATAGCTCCCTGTTTATTAAACTAAAAGGAATTTGTGAATGACTTGCAGGCAGGTGCTGTGCACTTAATGCACTTTAGTTAGCATTTTACTCTCATTGCTGCTGGGATATTCTGAATGTTTAGAATAAAGACATTTTTGTTAAACATTTGCCCTTTTTTTTACCTTTGTGGAATCTAAATGGGGAATCGATAACCGGAATCAATAAGCAAAACTGAAAAAGTGACTCGGAATCAATAAGATATAAACGATACCCGACCCTAGTTAAACACGTTCAAGTTCCAAAGTTTTACTGTATATATTCTTGCATACTAAATTTACAAATCACACAAAAAAGCACTGCATTCAGAAAACATCCCATAAAACAAAATAGCAAAAATGTGCTTCCTGCATTGTAAAAAGGGAGAGACAGCTTAAATGTCAACTACTGGTTCAAAGTTAGAGCCAGAGAACTAGCATCCTGCTTCTTTGGTAAATTTTCAAAATAAAACTTTAATTTCGTTTGATACCCTAAATCTTAAATAACCAGAACATAATTCATTCAGACTGTTTATATCAGCATCTTCCATCATTTGGCTAAATCTAAACAGCTATACAGTTATGAAGTCTCATCGCTTTCACCAAAAGACGGCAAGAGTGTGAGTGAGCCAACTTCATGACCATGACTGTGAACTTTCAAGCTGTTACCATCTTGTGTAGATGTAATATATCCCAGACCACGAATTCACCACAGTTTCATTGTCAAATGAACAGCTCCATAAGCCCCAGTGTTATGATAAAAAAGGATGATCGATCACTTAAATCTCCATGGCACAAGTTTATAGAGCCCTGGCCCAGGAAATGGCGCTTTTCCACCGGCATACAGGAACCACGTTACACTCGAGCCGTACTGTGAAGACCCGCTAGTTTGCGGATGGTTCCGGCTCGCATGCGTTTTCCCCACTGCTGAAGGGTCGGCTCAATAAAGGCGTTGCCGAGTTTGGAGAGTAACAGTGAGATAAAACCAGAGAGACTCATTGCTGTTCACACTATCACCATCAAGATTTACTGTGTTAATTTCTACTAGCGAGTCACCATGTTATGTTAGCATCAAAAATGAGCAGAATTACGATTAATTTGCACAAATATACATTAGGATTCCATTTGTATTCCACATATATGGCACCTTTTCAAGTAGGAAGTTGGAAATTTTCAAATTCCAAAGTATTGGGAATGCATCAATACATCGTAATATGGAATACTACTAATAATGAATAGTATATTGCCCTTTTTCTTCCAGATAATACAAGTATAATCGACGCAGAACACCAGTATCTCCGTGTATTTCAACCAATCAGATGTTGGTGATGCAATGAGCTGGATTATTCATGCTTTCTGCTCTGCCAGTAAGCAGGGCCATGTCCGCATGGGTACAGCTCTCATACAACTCGCACACTTTACAATGGAGAACCGTCTCTTAGTGGTATGGCTGGGTTCTTTGTGGTAGTGGAAAAGTGCCATTAGTCAGAGCAGGTAAGTCAATACCTACTGCCTCCCTGGTACCAGGGCAGAGCCCCGAGGTGCACGCGCACCTTACAGTGCAGCTTCAGATGGCCAAAGGGCAATAAACAAGCTGGAGGGTGAGAGGCCGAAGGCGGCCTGCTGGGTGAGGCTGCATGTGGACACTCACCGGAAGGCTGGAGGGTCGTCCAGGCAGCCCGTCCTCTGGGCCACTCTTGCTCGATGCCATGGCCTGGCTGTTGGTCGGTGTGCTGGACTGTGACGTGAACGAGTCCTGGGACAGCTCCTTCAGTGGGGGAGGGGGTACACACATCATCATCAGGCACCTCTATGTGTCTCAGTGTTTGTCTAACTGTACCCCCACCACCCCGTCCAACTCACTCTCCAGTCTGACTCCCTCCCAGTCTCTCCTGTCTGCCTGTCTCCCTCCCTCCCAGTCTCTC
>JAODKE010000051.1:17608483-17622210 GCA_026779605.1 Mormyrus hasselquistii
CTGTCTGTGTCTGTCTCCCTCCCTCCCAGTCTCTCCTGTCTGTGTCTGTCTCCCTCCCTCCCAGTCTCTCCTGTCTGTGTCTGTCTCCCTCCCTCCCAGTCTCTCCTGTCTGCCTGTCTCCCTCCCTCCCAGTCTCTCCACCTGCACTGACTTATAGTTTTGTGAAGTGACGGCTTCCAGGATGCTGTACTCCAGTAGGCTGCTTCTTCAGCCAGATATGTCCTCATTACCATTTAGCAGGCGTTTAACCTGAAGTACCCTCCATAGAACACTATCCCTTACGAGACAACGTGGTTTTACCTGAGGAGGTGGGGGGAAGCGCTGGAACGAAGACTGCTGCTGTTGGAGAGGGGGGGTCTGCGAGTAGGGGGCTGGTTGGCCTTGCGGAGGTTGAGTGTGTCCCGGCGGCTGCTGGGACTGCGGGGGTTGAGCCGCCGCTTGCACCGGGGGTTGCTGAGAAGGTGGCTGCTGCTGCTGGGGCTGCTGCTGTGGATATCCTGCCTGACCCTGGGCGCCCGGAGGAGCCTGGGAGCCCGGCTGTGGAGGTGGCTGTCCCGGGGCCACCTGCTGGTGGCCGTAGGGAGGCTGACTCTGGCCGTAGGGTGGCTGGCCCTGAGACTGCGCGTAGGGGGGACCAGGCTGGCCGTGCTGCCCATAGGGCCCTTGCTGCTGGCCCTGCTGACTGTAGTAGGAGGCAGGGTTCTGCTGTCCGTAGGGACCCATCTGCACGGGGAGAGACGACACAGACTCAGGCCCATGCCCTTCAACAACCCCACCCTCCACCCAGAGAGGGTGAGGAATGAGGCGGTACACAAATATTGAGGGTAAGAGGCAGGGACATTACCTGCTGGCCGTAAGGCATGCCAGCCATGCCACCAGGGGTGCGACCCTGCATGCCCATAGGGTATCTCTGAGGGGCAGGCGGGCCGTAGCCTTGGCCGGGGTAAGGCACCCCCTGCTGCTGCCCAGGAGAGGGGCCCTGCTGGGGCTGCTGTGAGTAGGGGTTGGCAGCTCCATAGGGCTGGCCCCGCATCTTCGCCATGGGATCCATGGGGCTGGGGGGCTGTGGGGCAAGAGGATTCAGCGCAGCGTTAGACACGGACAGACGGCGATGACAGTCGGGTGCCCACCAGTATTCCTGCTCTCAGGGGAACTTTTCAAATGACGGGTCTCACTGGGAGGCCGCGAGGCCTAGCCTGCTGTGACACGGCAGCACCGAGCACAGCAACGGGCAGCACGGTGACACAGCAAGAGGTGACCGGGCAACACAGCGAGAGGCAACATGGTAGCAAGCAAACTTGCAGACAAGGGCGAGTGGCAGGCAGACATTAACACAGAAGGACCAATCGGGTTTCCCACAATGCTCAACGGGTGATGCCAGTCAGACACTTAGCCACAGTGATGACCTCTTTACACATGTGCGGTGGCCCCCAACATCTGGAGTCCTAAATGAATGAGAATCAAGCAGAGAGACTCGCCGGATGCGGGCCAGGGACAGCCGTGCCAACAGCACACACTTCCAAAATGGCATCCATCCGTGCTCTTTTCTGTAGGAGCTGTGTGTGTGTCATATAGGGTCCAGGCCACTTTTTACGGATCAGACACTAGGAACAGAATATCAAAGACGGCAGCACTAAAGGTACAGCTCCAAAAGAGAGCAGCAGCCAGGGAGCAAAAGAAACAGACTCACTCTTCTTGTACATGTGAGATGCAGGCAGGACGGAGGAAGAGAAGTGCAAACGCAGGTAAGCAGGGGAGCTGCGTTGGCTAGCAGCAAATTAGCAAGATGCTTCTTTGTTTCCCATTGAGACTTTTCTACCTTTTTTTAAAAAAGAAAAAAAAAAACTCACTTAGGGTTAGTTGATGACTGAGCTATTTATAGCCCATGAAACGGCGGCCAGTCTGATGAATTCTAACACTTCCCAGCTGCACAGCCACTAGAGGCCGATCCAGACAGCCGCTTGTGTTTCCACACAGGCGCCCTGGCACAGGAGGAGGCTTGTAGGCGCTGGGGGTGGGGGGAACCTTACTGATGGGGGAGGAATGCCAAAGGTCTCAGAGGAAAGCTAGTCCATCCCAGAGTTTGGCTTCAGCCAGGCTCTGCTGCTCAGGGATCGACAGCAAGCATGGAGATAAGCCCAGCCCCAGTTCTGCCAGAGGCCGCCCCCATCCGGGGCTTTCCAGCTAGTCACGACGCCGTGTGAAGTGTGTCACCGGTGGCTTCTACCTGCAGGCCAACTCCTCGGTGCTCCAGAGCACTTTCTCCAAGAGAACTTATGAGAAAATGAAGAGGCTCAGCGTGACACAGGAAGCGGGAAGAGCAGCTGCCAGACAATGAGGCAACAGAGCTCACACTACACTGGCAGTATGCGCGTAACACCGAGGCGAGGCGAGGCGAGGCGAGCAGGCCGAAACGTGCAAGCGAGAGAGCCCCACCCTCCCAAGCAGGTCGCATGCACTCAACTCTCAGGAGAGGCACCCCCACAATCTCAGGGCAATAGCTTCAATGGCCAAATAGCAAACAATTAAAGGTAATTAGCACATGGCTAATCTGCATATAGATCAGATCAGAAGCAACCACTGCGAGTCTGATCCAGCACATGCCAGGGGAAGGGAGACATGGAAGTTTGATTTGCAGCAAAAAATATTTTATGCTTAAAACAGCCATCTTTGTGATAAATTTTTCAGTGGCCATTTCCAGCATTACTAACACTGCCAGAAAACAAGACCAGGTCTGCTGCTTCAGAAATTTTCATCTAATCATAAAACAAGGATAATTGTTTACTTCCAGGCTGTAATACATACTGGTTCGATATTTCGATAAACAAAACACTGAACCTTTCAACCTTCTTGACGAACGGACCCAAAACATAAGCAAAAACAAAAACATACAAATTGGTTTGCAGATTAAATACCTGTAGAGACAGATTAGGATCACAGCACCTAACTTCTATGCTGCTGATCAGGCACAGTGTCCTTTCCCGGCTGCACCTTCAGGACAGCCTCGGGTGCGTGACACCTTAACAGCCTGAACTCCCAGACCCACAAGCCCTCAATTCCTGTGCACCTCTAAGTGGAGTGTCAAACCTTAACCTAGACACGAGATAAGGACCTAAAGACTGAAAGCAAATAGGACGGCGCTTATGTCATTGTGACAATGAAAACTGCAGTTCCGATAGTTTACAAAAGTGAAGACCTCAAAAAAGCAAATATTAGGAAACTTTTTGTTTAAAGAGAATTTCAGTGACACTTTTGCAATGGGTTATACAAATGTTAAAGTTCTCTTTTTGTGTTCGAGTTACTTCATTTTAACACTGATTATAGTTCATACAGCCCGTCAACCACCCATGCTGTACTAGCTCACCCATCACAGTAATAGGACTACTAGCCTGAGCACTGCCGAATGCTACCGGAGTTTGCACCTTAATTACCCGTTTAATTAGTTCTCAATGACATCTTCTGGCCCAGGCCACACCCATCCATTTGACAGCCAATTGCAGGCTGCCCCAGAGGAGGCGTGGCATCACTGGGTCCTAACGTCGCATGGCACGTGTTGGTCTGTCAGCGTGTGCTCAGAATGGCAGCAAACAGCTGAGCCAGAGCAGCAAATTACCATGTTAATCCTACTTTCTCTTCAAAACAAAGTTCAATGAAAGGGATTAGCATGACTCTCCAGGCTTGGACTAAATGAAAGAATCACCATGTGAAATTTACACACACGCCAGGGCCACTTTCCATGGGCTCAGGCAGGTCGAACGAATCACACAGTCACTCCCCTTCTCTCTCCCTCCCTCACACACACACACACCCCCCCCCCCTCTGGGCAAAGCTGACATGGCCACGTTATACCATGGTGCTCAGGCAAGTAGCAACAGCAAAGAGGAGAAAGATTATACTCATCTTTAATATTAATAATGAAAGTAATGAAAGAGGGACACAGCAAGTAAGATTTCCCCATATTCCTTGCCGACAATAACACAAGATTAGAAAATAAATGCGGAGAAGTGTTGCAACTGATCATGCAAAGTGACAGACCTCGGTTAATGGTGCAAATTTTGACAGATGCTGGAAAATCATATTTTAGTCTAATATCGTCAATATTAGAACACAGGAACATAAGAAATTTACAAAACGAGAAGAGGCCATTCCGCCCCTCAAGCTGGACTGAGGAGAACTAAATCTTACAGTATGTAGTTGTGATTTAAAGATACCCAAAGTTTTAGCTTGCACTACACTAACAGGACCAAATTCAGTTTAAAATGTTCTCCCACTAATTTCCATCTATGACCATAACCCGAGTTCTTGTATTTGAACTAATACTGAAGTAACTATTTAGGTAAACAGCATCCAAACTTTTTAGAATATTATATACCAGGTTCATGTACCTGCTTAGTCTCCTTTGCTAGAGGCTGAACAGATTCAGCTCAGCTAACCTCTCCTCATAAGACATTCCTCTAAGACCAGGAATCATTCTTGTAGCCCTATGTTGAACCTTTTCCAAGGCAGCAATGTCCTTCTTAAGGTATGGTGACCAAACCTGCACACAATATTCTAGGTGCGGTCTTACCAAGGAATTGTGTAGTCTTAGCATCACCTCCCTTCACTTAAACTCCACACACCTAGAGATGTAACCCAACATCCTATTGGCCTTTTTTATTGCTTCCCCACATTGGTGAGAGTGGGACATGGAAACATCAACATACACACCAAGGTCTCTCTCATAATCAACTACCTTTATTTCACATAGAACCATGTAGATAAAATCCCATAAAATATCTGTACTTTATTACTTTATGCTTCTGCTCCCAGCATGGATTTAATTTATCTACATTAAATTTCATCTGCCAGATATCAGCCCAATCACTGATTAAAGCAAGATCCCGCTGTAGCCTCTGTGCTGCTAGTTCAGTATCTGCTATACCACCCACCTTGGTGTCGTCTGCAAGTTGAACCAGTTTACACTTATATATATATATATAGTGTTTCCCCTACCATTATATTAGGGGGGGCACCCCACTACACCCCCCTCCCAGCATCACCTCCCACCCCCCCTTGAAGGTCAAGTAAGTTTTATTTAATTTTATTTTCTAAATAGCGCCAGATCACAACAGAAATAATTTAAGGTTACCTTTTCTATAAAACAGGTCTATAAATTGTCCTTTTATTAAACAAACCAAAATAGCCTTATGTTATTTATCTTATTTACACAACAGCTTGTTATTTTTGTCTCTACACTGTCACGCGTTAACAATTCTCCTCTGCTCTCTGTATCGCGCATGGTGGAGTTCCGCCCCGATGTGCACGCATAGACACGTGCGCGCACACACAAGAGAGCACACTCCCACCAGCGGACAGAGAGCTTCCTCAAAGAACTCAAGTAGATTAGTTACACAGGATCTACCTCTCCTAAATCAGTGATGGCTATCCCTCAGAATGTTACTTGAATCCAGGTAATCTACCACTGTCACTTGGATTATAGCTGACATTACTTCCAAACTAATTGGCCTATAGTTTTTAAATATGGGCGTTATATTAGCATGCTTTCAATCAGAAGGTACTACACACACAGATAAGGATTTCTGAAACAGTAAAGTTAAAGGTCGGCAAGTAACACCCCTCATCTCTTAAAACTATAAATAAGATGCCATCAGGTCCCTGCCATTTATTTATTTTGAGCTTAGCTAGGCTTTGCAGCGCATCAGCTTCAGTTAGATATATATTGGTCATAGATGACTCTGAATTAGTAATATGCCACTTGTATCATTTACAGTGAATATCCATACAAAACAATTAATCTCATTAACTATATGAATATCATTTTCAATTATAGGACCCTTACTATAATGCAGATTTATTGATTTCAGCTTTTAGAGCTCTTTCGGAGTTAAAAGTATTGATACTGATCACCAGCTAACCTCTGAGCCACTTGCTGAGGTTCTACAGTTGTTTATTCTGTGGAAAACAAAAGATCAATCTGCGGGCCAGTACTTTGAGACCTCTTATAAGTGTTGTCATATCCATTATTGCAAAAGTTATGGTCTGTAGGTCTGGTACTGCTAACACTGAATATTGTTAACGTTTAAGTATTGGGCGGCAATTTCAGCCAAGAGTGACACATTGAAATGATGCATTTAGATTTTTAATGAATACAGCCCAGTACCAGTATATTAACTGATATATCATAAATCCTTAACTCTAACTAGTTGAAATGCTTGGGTGCAAATTTGTGTGTGGGCTTTATGGACTGGTACAGCAAAGGCCACTCAGGGAGGCTGCCCGTACAGTAAAGCGGAACACCGGAAATCAACGTCTTCTGAAATAAACATGACTGTCGCTATTGATTAGATCATTAATCGAGCAATCTACCGATTAACCTGCCAATTCGTCGAGTAATTATCAATATCAATACATGGCAACCAGTGCACGGCCGGAACCAGCAAAAAATATTGAATGGTACACACGTGGCATCACATACAGCCAATTTAGGCGCTCCAATTCATTCGTGTCACGTTTTTGGAGAGAGGAAGGACACTGGAGAATCCAACAAAAAAGACCACACACAGGGTGAACATGTAAACTTCACAGAAGTTCACACACAAAGTACAACACCGTCCCGTCCTTAATACTAGGCTTGCACAAAGCGCAATATTAATATTGACATGGCATTTAATAAACATACATCTGTCACATCACAAGGACAGTGATAGTCTTCTGGGTTCACTTCAAACCTTCAATAAGTTATGCTAAAACATTTTTGGTCAGTCGCAGGCAACAAAATTAGGAAGGTCTGCAATTTTAATACATAACCATATAATAATTTTTGGCAGCATACCATATTATGCGAGACGATGCGGCCAAGTGATGAGACCATAACCTTTATTTTAGCTCTGATTATTCTGACATAAAGTAAATTAAGTAAAATGATTGAAGTTAAAGTGATGAGAAAGACAGGCTAGGCTATTCTGAGAGACTAAATGGCACATATCTATGGCTAACCTCGTATTAAGGGGCGAGTCCGCTAAATCCAAATGTCTTCTTTTAAGATGCAGTTGCACTGCGGTTACACCGTGGTACTATTTAAGGGAGCTTTCCACCACACCAAGTACCGTACTTTTGGTACTTTCACTTTTCCAGTACCAAAAGTATGATACATGGTGCGGTGGAAAAGCACCCAAAGTTCTGCTTTGCAAAACTGTCAGACGACTGCATTTTCATTCACTTTTAAAGTAAAATGCAACACAACTGGCGCTTTCGATCTTTATTAGGTCCCTCACCCAATAGGCGCCATATTCTTTATGTCATATTGCCATATAATCGAGAACGAATTTTTTTAAAAAGATGCTTTTTAATCAATTTAAAAGTAATTGTGACAGCTCTATTAAACTTGATTACTTTTCTGCAGCAGTTGCACAGGGTACTTCTTATGACAGTATGTGTGCTGATAAGCAGCCAGGTACAACAGAGCCTAATCATTTGACAGCGCCTCCTACTGCATGTGAAGACCAAAAGATCCATAACACCATCCAGGAACATCAAAAACAAAAGACAGAACATTGCCAGAATACACACTCTTCACACAGTGCAGAAAAATCTCAATTTCCTCCTAATTAAGATAAAAAACACACCCTAACATTCTCTTGCACAGCTTAACAGTGCTTACGTACCATTCTATATTCACAAACAACCATTTCAATGACACGTATGACAGCTATGGAGAGTTTTGCCATAAATTGCATCACAGGAGTATGGATGACGACACAAGCCAACCTGACCCCTCAGTCCCAAGCGAAATGTAGGAAGGGAGCCCAGGAGGGTTGTGGATTCCATCATGGCGTGGTCAGCACACTGAGCATCACCCATGATCAGAAAGTACCACAGTGCTGAGGCTGTAAAATGAAGAATGCAAATGGCCCTCAAAAGATCAGGGGCCTGGAGGAGCTTGGCCCTTATTACGCTCCTACCCACGAAAGTCTCTGACAACCATCATACACAGAAAATGATCAGATATTCCTCCACAGGAACAGGCACAGAAACAAACGCACTGGGCTCAGAATCCTCATCCTTCCAAAAAGTTGCTGGTCTAGCCAAATACAATCCAAAAATGATCAGAGTAAAGGTCACTGGGGGGCACCAATTTAGCGAGAACAGCAGGCTCCAACAGCGCAAGCACTGGCACAGGGAGCTGAGCTACCCTCAAGCATCTCCGGAGGAGGGCTGGCACAGCAACCTCACATCAGGGAATGTTAGGATCGATTTATGCTTGGTGCTTGCAACTGGTCATGGCCACCACATGTCACCTGCGCTGATTCTACGCGTCATCTGTGAACCTACGCAAGGAATTGATGCTATGCGTACTCGAGATGCAGTACCACCAAAAATCTTGGAGGCAATATGGTCACTTTTGTCATAGGAGTGTGTGTTTAAATGTTACACTTATTATAAAAAGTAGCATCCAAGTTTTTTTTAGAGATGAGTGGCTGGCAGATATTCAACACATAAAATACTTTGAGACGAGAAAAAAAAAAAATATTATGAACATTATTGTGTGTCTCTATGCACAATGTCATTAGAATTTTCCAGTTTCTTCTGCTTCCGAGTTCAATCCGGGCTAAGAAAGCAGGGTATCAAGTACATATGTCACTTACTTTCATAAGAAAATTTTCCATATAGTTCCAGTATTTAGAAATCTTTCGGCAAAAGCGTGAGGGTTTGCATTGTGCTAAAACGTTCATATTGTTATAGGAAAGAAAACATAGTAAGCATTGCAATTTTAATAACCATTCAGTTTCAAGATTAAAATAATGTGAAGCATATACCCGACAGTATACCACCGCTACTTTTGCATGAGCTCTGCATGTGCTCTCTGAACCATTCCTCATCCATTTCATCCTTGCTCTTTAAATTACTCATAGACATGTTTGTGAGAAATTGATTTAGAATTTGAATTTAAATTTTCGCTTTAGAAATACTGCAATATTTATGAAAAAAATATATATTTTTTGTTCTCTGATATCGTGCAGCCATAATACTAAATACAAAATACTAACTACTACAAGATATCTAACAATACATAATGTAACATTGAACCTGAGGTAGTAAAGTGATATGTGCCAAAGAGAAGATGTGGAGAGAGGTAGGATATAGAGAATGTTGAAGGTATTACAAAATTAGCAACGCAACATGGAGACAGTGAGTGTAAAAAATTTCATACTACAACCACATACAAACAAGTAAGACTGGAAACAAAAAATGCAACCAAGATGATTTTCTTGCATCGCCCCTGGTGAATACAACTTCTAATCCTTCAGATTGACATAAACTACACATGCAAGTATGAACAGCAGCACTGCTTGCGTAGTGACAACACACGTAAACCAGCCGCGAAAACAGACAAGAGTGCGCTGAACTGGGGACAAGTACAACTGAAGTATGAGATTCCCAAACGGTTACCAATAATTTTGAACCTGAGGAACACTGCGGTTACGCACTCACAGTAAAACAAACATGTTACCTGCTGAACAAAACTCACAGCTGGCTGACGGCTTAGTTCCATCTAAATAACAGAGGCATAACAGACCCAAACAAATAAGCCCTCTGCTAATATCAGGACTAACAACCTCACTCCTGTACCAAGGTCATAATTGTTCCAGGATCAGTCCCATACATGGCATCCAATGGTTTCCACTCAAGCAGAGCCCTCATTTGACCATCTTCGAATGAGACATTAAATGAATTTGCAGGACTGAAATCACATGTGTCAGCAAAAAATGCTTGTTTCCATCTCTGCAAAGTAGCCAATACAAATTAATACAGGATGAATGATTAAGCAATTAAAATTCTGCTTTCAATTTTACAAAACGTCAGATAAAACAAACCTTCCAGCAATACCGCTGTTTCCAAATTTATTGGCTTTGACATATCCCACATAAAGCATTATGAATCGTAATTAACATTCTACTTATTTAAATTAAACAAGTCAAATCAATTAACAGCAAGCACAAAGGGTATTTCACCAGAACCATGCCCAAAACCACTACTGTGTTGGGATCCGTGACCTATACCAGCTGGAAAATCAGACTAAACATTTAATGCCTGTATGAAACACATCCTCATAGTTCACTTGTGATCATTAGAAGCATTAAAGTCTAAACGGCCCAGGCAGACACCCATATGCAGATTATACAGCAACACTGCAAAAGCAAATCCTGGTCACAGTTTATGTGCAATTCAGTGGGTATCCAGATTTAACTTAGAGAGTGCTTAAAGAGGAATTTCAGTAGACTCCTTAAAATAATATGGCACCCTTTTATGAGGAAGTCTTAACAGTAAGAGGACAGCATTAAGAACCAAGTACTGCAGCCACCTTGTCCCAGCCAAGATCTTTGCTCCATCGATGGCTTGGCTTCTGCAGTGTGACTGAGCAGACAGATGGACAGAAACACAATTCAAGACTAAACTGACCAGGATTATTTGTGGTTATGAAGTTTATACAGAACAAATCAACATCCTGGGTAATAACCTATTCTTCAAACACCAAATAAGACTGCACAGGTTTTACAGATTAAGCATATGACCAGAAGTCCCAAATGAACATGGTAACAAGCCTAGTAACAACTTTACCCTGTTCAGGGCACAATCAACAAACGCAGGACAGACTTAGAGCTCAGCCTACAATCCATGTCTCATCTATGCCACCCAGAGGCTGTGATGAGGGCCTCTGCCTGGGGAGCGACAGCGTATAACGTTAGGGCAGTGCATTAGTGCCTCCTACAGAGGTGACAAGCACCTGCAAGTGGAGAGAGCAGCCAGGAGCCAGGATCTGTGCCCTGCAGCAGTCAGGTGTACGAAGCATGAGGAGCCACAGCCAGATGGGAAAAGGCAGTCACCTGGCCTTGTCTACAAAAATACAGTTATGAAATTTGGATGGGCGAGGGATTAAACTCCAAAATGAAAAAATACATATACAACCAACACCACAGTCCAGGCACTATGGGGCTCACACTTCAAGTATTAAAACAAGCAGCCCTTCAAAAATTATTTCTATCACCATCATATTGGTGGCCTACTAATAATCATAATATAAATACACATATAACCACAGAATAATTCAAAACAAATCCGAAGTGGAAGCCAGTTTTCAGTCCAGAAAAAAAAACAAACAATATCTGAGAAACAACATATTCTATGAAGTCTCGAGTTCAATATGTCAACCAAATCAAAGTAATAGCCATGCAACAAACTGGAAAACTTGACATTTTCCTCAGAGGGTTTTAAATTTTTCAGATTTAAGACTTTCTTTTAGCATGTTAAGAGGTAAAAACAGAGGTAAAAAAAAAAAGAAAAAGCTGTGAAAACGCTTGTTTGGGGATGCTCAGCGCGCATTTCTGAGACGGAGCCGGCGACAGGAGCGAGAGACTCGGCTCGCCCGTGAGCCCGGAGCTCAGGACCGGCGGCGACGCGCCTCTTACGCGCGCCGTTCAAGTATAAGAGCTAATCAGGGATTGTTGCGGCATTACATCAGATGCAATTATAAATGGCCAAGAGCGCAGGGTGGGGAGCCAATCAGATCTCAGCTCGCGTGTCAACCTAAGACCAACTGTCTCCTGCCTTTGACAGAAGGATTTTACCTCCATAATTCAAATCCCAAAGCAAAGCGATCTGCACTCGCTGTAATGGCCGGCAATGTTTACCGGCCGCCCGAGCACACAACGCTAGAAGCTAAATAAACGTGCCGGCTCGTCGGAAAGAGGCCGACTAATAAGAATAAGCAGCGGACGGCGTATATCTGCAGCTTCTCATCAAATAACACTATTTTGGTACTTTTTTCTGCAGACAGACACCCTTCACACACACATCGCAAACGACTCTCACATTCGCACAGGACCCGCAATGACTGCAATTTTTCCAAAGCTGGAGAAGGCAGACACGCCGATATCAAACATACCAACAGAAATGATCAGATCGATGCGTGTAGCTAATCTACCAACAAATCTTACTCAGTTCTCGGAATAAACACAAACAATAACGTATTAGAACAGTAAAACAGCCATAATGACAGCAACCGAATGACGTTTTGAGCGCCTTTCGCTGCAGATAAACACGCACGGCAAAATCCCCCCTTCTCACCCGTTTACCCCAGTAAAAGTACACTGCCCCACGCCCCACGACTACCCAACTTACGATATGCACCTCGGGAAATCAAACGGGTGACTTTTCGTGCAATATCAGGCCACGCTTACAAGACATAAGAATAGTAAACCGAGGTGCTGTTAGGAAAAGGCAAGAGGCAGCCATTTTAGAGAGGCTGTGTAGACAATGGCAGGTCCATAGCAATGTGTTGCACTCTACACCATTTACACCGAGCCTCCAGAGCAGCGCGGCACGGGCTACGGGTGCCCAGGGCTCAACCGGGACCTACCTGATTTCGGGTCAGAGGCTGTCCGGAGTTTCCCGGGCTAATAGGCGGTGGGTGATGGCTCCTTTGTTGCCAAGCCTGGTGGCCCCCACCACCATACTGACTGCTGCTTCCCATGTCTGGTGGTCCCTTGTTAGCCCCTTCCTGGTTGTTGTAGTCGCTCGGTAGGTAGCTCTGGTAGCCCCGCGAAGAGCTGGGCGAGGTCAGAAGCTGATTTAGGGTCGGGGTAGGAGTGGAGTTAGGCGGCTGGCTTCCCAAGTTATACCTCTGAGCGTTGTAGGAGGCAGCCATAGCAGTGGTTCCTCCCGCTGGCTGCTGCTGCTTGCCTGGCTGCCCCCCAGCCGCCGCGGGCTGGTTGCTTCTCGGGGAATTCATGGCGTAGCCGGGGCCTGGGTAGGGCGTCCGGTTCGGGAACTGGCTGTAGCTATTAAACTGGTGGTTAGGGAAGCCGTGTTCATGAGAACTGGGCTGATAGGAGTCCATCATATTGCCTGGCTGCACAGCCGGCCCCGCTGCCGCTGCCATGCCAGGGCTTTGTTGTCCGCCATGTTGATGAAAAGGGGGCCGGCTGTAGTGCTGGCTGTAACCGTAGGGAGATGGAGGAAAACCGCCCGGGTGATGGTGTCCCATCCCGGGATGGCTATTCCCGTCAGGTCCCACTGAATCATTCTGGTTATTATTATTATTCAACCTGGACGGATTCCCGTTGCCGTTCTTCATCTCAGGATCCCCTCCTCCCCCCGCATTTCCAGCATCGGCCCCGTCCTGCAGATCCTTCTGACCCGGAGATCCGCTCTCTGATCCCGGTTCCTTATTTTCCTGCTGCTTTTCCCCCGGTACCGATTCCTCCAGCGGGTCCCGATCAGGCTTTTTTAGTTCGGAAGGCGGACTGCTGTTGAGAGTGGCGGCGCTAGCGACCTGAGCGGCCATGATATCCCTCTCTCTCCCTCTCTTTCACAGCGAGTTAGTCACAATCAGCCTCTCAGTAGCATTGAATACAAATACAATTATTTATACCAATGTTCCCGTGTCCCGGTTCATCCCCCCCCAACACCAGACAGAATCCGGGTTGGCCTACCGGTTCCGATTCGAATAAAAAGTTAGTGGAAGAATATAAATAAAGATCCCGGGAAATAATTTAAGCGACACTGAATGTGGGGGGGCTTCTGTTACAGAGCGAGACTGAGGGCGAGAAACTGATCAAACCAGCACGAGGCTTCGCGAGACACAGCCATTTTACTGAGGCACGCGGAAAGACGCAAAACGCGGAGCGGAGTGGGTCCCGCTGGAATGGGACGGGCTAGGCCCATAT
>JAODKE010000051.1:17633762-17650463 GCA_026779605.1 Mormyrus hasselquistii
AGGGGCCACAGTAGGGACATGGATATCTTGGCATATTCAGGGGGCCAAACACTTTACAGGGGCCACAGTAGGGACATGGATATCTTGGCATATTCAGGGGGCCAAACACTTTACAGGGGCCACAGTAGGGACATAGATATCTTGGCATATTCAGGGGGCCAAACACTTTACAGGGGCCACAGTAGGGGTGTAGATATCCTGGTATATTCAGGGGGCCAAACACTTTACAGGGGCCACAGTAGGGACATGGATATCCTGGTATATTCAGGAGGCCCAGCACCTTACAGGGGTCCTTGATTACAAGTGTGAGCAAGCTGATATTTTTTCTGGGAGGCCAGATTTTCTATGTTTATTCTTGCCTGCATGTTAATGTTGGTCTTTGTTATAGTTAGATTTAGTTACTTAATTAGAGTTAATTTATATTAATATTACAATATTAAATTAAATGATCTGGTCATAAGATAAGATTGTTCTTCACTCTAGGCATTTACTGATTGTACTGGAATGTATCACAAAACCACAAAGCTTATTTTATGTTTGTTGTGTAATGGCTCTGCTTGCTTGTTGGGAAGGTTTCAACACCTACAGTCTGCCTTGAGTTATGGGCTGTATGAAATCTATTGCAGCTCCTCCTTTTTAACCTCCTCCAAAAACACCTTCTATGCATATTCCTCTCTAAAACTCCACCTACATAAACACCACCCATATAGACTCATTGCATAATACACTTTCACACAAACCACTCCCATATAGACCCATGACACATTGACTCATTGCAGATCAAGCTCTTCCAACACTGATACCTTCCATTCAAACCTCATTCCAGATCCAGGCAATATGCTGCTCTTTCCTTTCCAACAAGGGGAGTTGGTTAGTCATAGAAACACACTCTATGCTGGCGCTTGTGGGCTGAATGCATACTAAATCTCAGTGCTCTCCTTGTAGTACGAAAGGAGCTGCAATGCTGGAACAATCAACAGCATAGGTGTTTTTCATAGACTCAACCATTTGCCTGTGTTTATGAGGATGCAGAGCCTAAGGTTGTAGCTAAACATAATAATTATTAAAATGCATTGCTATACGGTAATAGAGATTTCTCACATAACAAATAGAAAATGCCGTTTAAATTTGATATTTGTCGCAATAGCTACTTATCTTATCTCTTAGTAAATAAGCTCAGCATTAAGGAGTTAAATTGCCGAAACTGGAACCATTTTTAAGACATATTCAACATCTATATATATTCAATATCAACATCTTTCTGTCTTTTACAACACTTAGTATTCTTACAGACAAGGGAGAGGCTGCTGCTCTGTTTTCTTGTTATCCCGCCTCATTGTCCTAATCATACGTGTAACAGCATCATATGTGTGACGGAAAGAGGATTGTGGCTATATTGGGTTTTGGTGTCTGTCATGGCTCTTTCATGTTATTAACTAAACTATTTCTGTTATGAATTGCTTTGCATGCAAAACTGCATGCTCCCATTTGCATCCATCAGCAATCACGTGTCAAAGACCTCTTGTATAACAGCAATTAAAGGATATGAAGATGGAACTAGCAGTTGGGTTCTGGGCACCACAAAGGCTTCTCAGTGCTTCCACCTAGTGACCATAGAATGAAGCGCACACAGTAAGGTATAAGCAGGTCTACTGCATACTCCTATGGAAGGGTTAAAGTGGGCCGGAACGATCCAGAACCATGTTCCAGCAACTTTGTCAAATAAATAAAGAAATAAATAAATTCGATTGGCAGTTTCATATATAATAACATCAAGCGAGTTTATTTTACTTGTGCTGCAGCCTGGCATTCCTTCCAGCTCATGCAATTGAGATACTCAACAAATGAGAATTTAGTGTCCCACACAGCCCCGCCCCCACACCCGATACACGCTCTTTTTCTGTTCCCATCCCTTCCCTTCCGCGGACTCATGCATGCAGATCAACTGGCGATCGCGGTACTATCGAACTACAGGGGGGAGTGACGGCAAAATGAGTAAATTTTTTTTCTGAAGGTAGGTAAAGTCAAATTCGAAATTTCAACAGAGCTCAACACATATGAAACACACAAGCTGTTTTATGTGGGACTTCGATATCTATCTTGCTAGCTAGCAGTACGGTAGCTGACAATTTGGTTAGCACTTCAGGTAGCTTAGCTAGACATTAGGTCCCACTTAGAGGTTCCATTAGGTTCCTGCTAGCACAGGGAGTGGAGTGCGACTGCTAGCGGTGACTGTCAGGAATCCCCTACAAGGGGCCTCCTGTCCTGGTCTGTCTACACTCCCCCTCAGAGCCAACAGAGGGTGATTTTAGCTCCACCACTGATCCTGCTGCTAGTATGATTCTGCGTCCACACTGCTACGTTTTCATTTTAAAACGCCTATAGCCCTACATCCGAATTCAGGGGATGCGTCCTTCTATGTGTCACGGCAGTGAAACAAGGCTGTAACATTTTGCGGGCTCATTCAAATGCGGTGCAGAAATGCATCCTCCTTTTCCTAATTTGCAAAGGATGCACCTGATAGATCCTTTGCAGCCCACCGGCTAACTCCGTTTTTAAATGAAAATGTCGCATTGTGGATGTAGCCTGACTCATTCTGGGAGTCATTTCAAGGTGAGTTTTCCCTGCTACATCACAGCACCACATCTTAGGGTTCCCTCATCTGCTAAATGTCACTTTAACTCCCGTTCTTATGTATGTCATGGGTTGAGAAAGAACATCAGGGGAACATAACGGAAAGATATTTGGTTTGTGTCAAAAGAATGTGACACGTTGTATATATGTTTATAATGTGCTTTAGATTTATGTCTGTTTGTGGTGATTGTGTACCTTACAGATTTTGTGTGTGTGTGTGTGTGTGCTTATCTGACACAGCTGCTAGTCAATGGCCAGTAAGCTGTCCTCCTGTCTGCCTTTACTAAGTTTGACCCAAACGCAAAGTCATAATGGGTTGCAGACCACCAAAGTGGTACATGCACACACCCATGTGTAGTATTTTGTACAACAATAATAACAATAATACCATCTTGTGCCATTATCAGGACATTTTCTCACCTTAATTAATTAAAACAATGGTGAGCGGCACTAAGAAAACGTGGCAAGCAGGAAACAACCCTGAAAGTATGAATTGCGGCATCAGGCTGCTGCAGAAGCCGTGCGCTATTTGCATATTTGCTCCTGAACAGGACTGGATCAAGAATAATGGGACACAGCTCCTCCTGGGATTTGCATCTATACCTTACAGGTTAGACAACCCATATGCTTACTGCTTCTTCAACATTCTTCAAGTGTTGTGGAGGTTCAGGCCGCTGACTTCAGGCGGAATCGCTGGCTGAGTGGAAGGAGGTCATGTGACTTTCGGTAATAAACTCTTTTCCAGTTTAGGAAAGGTCACCTGATAAGCTAATATCACCATGTAATTGTTTCACATGTATATGATATTGCTGGGATCCTGATCCTTCTGTATCCATAGAAAATGCTTTCTTTGCTGGTAGTGGCTCAAGAAACCCTTTCTTTGCCAAGGGAATTACTGAAACACATAAAGGACAGATGTGTGTAATTTATGAGCTGACACATATCTTCCAGTTAAAGGCCCCTGGACAAATGAGCTGTCCAGTGGTTGTGATTTGATTGATTTATCAGCTACATTACAATACAGTAAACCTGTGAAGTCGGTCACATGCATGTGAGTGTGCCCGCACATACAAGAGGGGGGCGGAGGGCGATCAAAGGCCAACCCCCGAAGGCACACAGTTTTTGCTTTTTTATTTTTAAATATTACCTTCAAATTTCAGCATAAAAAGGCATTGCTGTATATGTATGTCTGCATACATATATGAGTAAATCCATTCGTTTTCTAACCATTTTTGAGGGTCATGGTTATAGAGTAAATTTAAGCTTAATAAATACAAAACATCCAGGGTGGTTCAGTGAGATGCAGTGTCATCTCAGAGCTCCAAGGATGGGGAGGAGAATCCCGCCTCCTGTTTGTGCAGAGTTGCACCATCCGCCCCACGTTGCACCATTTCCTCTCACGGTGCACACGCATGCAATTAGACTAACCGCTGTCTCTAAGTTTCCAGGTTCTGCTATAGAAATAGATCATAGTCTTTTCAGACGTTTTACTAATGAACTTCATCAGTATGTCTGTTTTTTCTGCTAGCAGGAATGCAGCTGGTGCTTCTGCCACTGGGAATCTTATGTCTACTGTTTTGCTTTTTTTTTTTTGTTGTAACAGTGTGTAATCATAATCCATCTGTGGCTTTGACACCTGGTACAGGAATATACTTCATATGCACCCTGTTCCATGAATGTGTAGAGATGTTTCATGTTATTCCATTGCCACACAGTGTCTTCACGAGGAAGTACACATAAAATAAATAAGGCCAGGCGACGTTAATACATTCTCTCTGCCAATTCTAGGCTCTGTACAAAGAGCCGCGAAGAGAATAAGTTAACATAAGAATGATGCAGAAACTAAATTGTTTTTTAAGAAGCAGATGGTGCTGTACGAGCTGCTGTATCTGTGTTGCCATATCAGTGTATGAGTTGCTGTATCAGTGTACAAGATGCCATATCAGTGCTACTGTATCAGTGCTGCCGTATCAGTGTACAGACTGCCATATCAGTGTACAGACTGCCGTATCAGTGTACAGTCTGCCATATCAGTGTACAGACTGCCATATCAGTGTATGGGCCGCTATATTGGTGTTCCTGGTCTTGGTCATGCTGATGTCTGACTGTCTGTCCATCCCCTCCACACTCCCTCTCTCTCTATTCCTCGCCCCGAATTAAGTGAATGGACTCATCCTTCATCACGTTGTTCTGTCTCCAGGGCTGCAAGGAAACACATCAGGATTTATTTGCTCTGACAATGAGCTACTCAGACTAATTTACAATTAATATGATTGACATTTTCATTTTGTCACACTCTGGGGTGCCCCAGCCCATGCTGCCGCCTGCGTGTTATTGGTGGAACTTGGCTGTAATCACTGACAGGCCCATTAAAAATGACGCCATACAATTATCACGCTAATTCAGGGGGCTCTTTTTAATTTCGCAGCATAAAATTGCCAATCTTCCAAGTGTGATCAGCTGCAGCTTCGCTCCAGAACCAAAGTGAAAATCAGTTAATAAAGAAGCATGTTTGATGACCTTCTAAAGCTTCAGCCCCAGGCCCAACATACACGGTGCAGTCAAAGGGCTGAGTGTATCCCCAGCCGCCGATGCCGTTTGGGCTTGAAGACACGCCTGCCATCTCCTCTCACTGCTCCCGGGTGAGCAGCTTCTTCCCGTATCATATCTGAAATTTAATTTTACCCAAATGTGGTGATCCAGGTCTGGACGTCTGCCAAAGTGACTGGGACAGGTGGAGGACAAATTTATATTTCTTATCCCGAAATCAGAATTGCTAGAAGTGATCAATCCACTCTCTCTGCCAATATCCTGAAACCCTGTTATATGCAGGTGAAATACACGTCGGTCCTCCATCACCTTGGGTTTTAACGACAGCCAGACGCACAGTGAGCCAGACCTCACGCTGGGCTGCTTTATGAACCTTATTGTCCATGTATTCCACCATCACAGACCACAACCTGCACTCTGCCCCAGCACACAATCACCCAACATGCGAACTGCCTGTCATTTCATCGGGAGACGCAGGTCTGAAAAACTCGCAGAGTAGTTAATATGCAATCTTACCAATTAGGCAGCTAATGCACTAAATTCGCAATAGTTTGAAGAGAGACAGAACAAAATTAAGGGGAAAATTATATATATAATTGTTATATATAATATTTATATAATATATAAATAATCAATGTATATGTATTTATAAAGTATAAGATACAGAACATTGAGTTCCTATTTTCCCATTTAACAAGACAAGTTCCAGATTTCCATGTTTAATTCTCTGCCTTATTTCTCATGAATTATAGCATTAATTCAAATAAATGTTTTTTTAAGGAATATATATGCACAGATCATTAATATCATAAACCTAAATTAACCCATAAAGAGAACCGACAGACTTTCCCTAGATACCATTAAAAAGAATCACCTGGATTATTATTATTATGCTGTTCAGCAAGCTGGCCACTTTACTAGAGCACTTCTGGAGAGGTTCCCCTCAGGGTAAACAGGCTATGTCTTTAGGTATTTGAACCCTAACAACCTTAACCTTACACACCTTGAAATCTGCTTCCCTGTGTAGGATAAACAAAATAATTCAGTATTCATAATCAAACTGGATTCTGCAGGAATAGCTACAGTAATCGGCTGTTGTTGGTTCACACACTTTCTTTCCATTTGCCTATTTGTTTACCAAACGGACCCACATGCTGGTAGACTGGCATGATACTTATAACACAAAATCCAGGGGGTGCAACTGTAACCGAATACCAAGTCATAAAAAGTCTGCTTGGTCACATATGGTTTTTTGGGAAGCCGTTTCAGACATCAGATTGTATAAAACGTATATTCAAAGAATTTGATCTGAGAACCGGAACGTTAAAAACCTGGCCTGCCACGGTGCAACAGGGCACCTTTGTGCATCGACAGCAGCACAGCGTAGAGGTGCTTATGCCTCAGTTTGGTCCGTTTTTTTTTTTTTATTATTTTTTTAGATTAATAAGACCCATCAGAAGCCTCTATTAGCCACTAGAGGGAGTCATTGCATCTATTGCGGCAAAATTTGCAAACCAGCAGTACAACGCATGAGGATTCTGCTGACTTGAACAAAAATCATGTAGCAGAGGCCTAACTATGGAAATACTTTAGAATTCATAGTTCATATTTGTAAAGTATGGCCCATTAGCCATCACCTATTAGCATACACACTCAGTGTTCATAGATCTTAATGAACAAGCGACAACAAAACAAGATCATCTCCTGCTTGTTTTACTGCCTGACAGTTTTTGTAACCAATACTATTTCTTGTGCTTTTGGCTTCATAAAAACAACTCAGGCAATCATGCTATATTACATTAGTCAAACATAAGCAGACATATCCTAGCTGTCAGAAGCACTACTTATTTTCTGCAAAACAATAATAAATATCCCACCATATGAATCTTTTCCTTGGAAGCTCATGAACCAAATATCAGCCTGTAGGAATCCTTCCCACTAGGACTCAATGATTGGATCGTTTTATTTTTGGATTATGTTTGACCCACAAAGTACAGTATTATCGTGGCCACTGGACTAAGCTTTCCAACATTACGAAGGTTGGAAGTTTGAATTTATTTATTTACTTTAAAATAAAAATAAAAAAAAATAAATAAAAAAAAAAAAAACTACCAGCCACAGCACACCGATAGATTCATCAGCCAACCGGGAAGGTCAGCCTACGGAAACCAGACAAACGTGAGTCTGCCCTCCTCATGCCAGTGAAAGGAAAAAGAGCTGGAAAGCTGGACACTGGGCTTCTGCTCTACATACGAGGCTCAGTACAAGACTGCGCCCTCAGCTGAACTTGGCCTTGGAGAAGTCCATCTCTGGGTGCTGCGCCATGAACCTGCGGACACAGGAGGACGGCGACGTGAGCGAACGGGCTGCGTCGGCACAAAGCGGGCCAGCCAATGAAGCATGAAGACGACTGAGCGAAGGCCGGGATGCCACCGTCACTAACATCACAACAAGGCAGGTCACGGAGAATCAAACCTTCATGGTATATACACCACATTTAACAAAAACGTGACAACTTTTGCACAAAGGTCAGAAACAGTCACACACACACAAACAAGCTCTTAACCCTGACAGAGAAACATACTTTTTGAGAATATCTTGCTTCTTCTGCTCGTCTGAGGTGGGGAGGCCCATGGACTTCTGGCGCTGATCATACATCATCTTCTCCACCATGCTACGGGTTTCGCCATCCAGGTCCGACAGCTGCCCACAAGGTGACAGTACTAAACTTACAACAAGGAACTCTATACTTGGACACTTATTCACCCAGCGCTACAGCCGCTAGCGTGTCTGCGGCAGCTCAGCCTTCACTGCCTGTCTGCTGATCACCTTGGAGTTCTCGGGGCATATCTTCTTTGTATTGAGCTCAGGGTCCGTAGTCACCAGCTTGCTCCACCACTCCATTTTGTTGATCTAAAATTGAAAGAAGAGGCCGGATAATAGGAACTTGTTACATTCAGTCATGAAGTATGTGTATCGGAACGAGTTAGCAGCCAGCTGAAAAGATACCAAATAGTTAACTGGATGATTGTGTCACATGTAAGTTTGGCCTGCGCGTCCACATGACGCCACAAAAAGGATGAGCGTTTAGCCAAGCTACACGCCACAGGCATCTCCTCTCCCCCTACTCACCTTTTCCAAATGGATGGTGACCACCTTCCCGTCCTCGATGAGCCAGGAGCTCTCTTCTACCTTGACTTCATTGTAGAGCAGCCCATCAATCACAAGCTCCCGCCCCCTCAAGCCCACCCGGAGGCTCCTCCGCTGCACATCCACCACCAGATCCTTCCCCTTCAGTCGGAACGGCACATCAAAGGGCACCACCACCTGCGGGAACCAGGTTTTTGGTGCCACGGCCATCGTGTACAGCCACAAGCTATTTTACGCCGTCCTTGTTATTGGCTTTAGACAAGTTCAGCCGTAAGGTTCAACATTACACATCACTGCCCATGAGAGCTCCCATTAAATCCCATTAAAGTGATAAAAAGAAATCGTTTCACTCTGTACCCCAAGACCAAAAAGTACGGATTGGGACAGCCGTGTGCTACGCTAGTCTGCTCTGCTGGGAAAGGGAAATTCAAAGGGTGAAGCAGCCATGTCTCTCTGTAACAAAGAGCAGAGAAAGAGAGGAGCATACTCACGTCCATCTCAGACAGGGTCTGTGTCCACCTGTAGCTGGGCAAATCTGCTCCATTGCCTGCATTGGGCTTCAGCTTCCCTTTATCTTTCTCATCCTCCTCTCCCTCAGAATCTGACTGGAGGTGCAGAAGACAAGCTTTAGGGTTGGAGGGAGTGAACAGAGCAACCTGCCATCATGGGGGTTCATCAAAATGCCAGAGATCTTACAAAAACTAAAAGAAATGACCATATTAGCCAAGTTCTATGCTCCCTTCACTGGCTTCCAGTTAAGTCTTGGATCAATTACTGCTATTAACTTACATACACTGAATGGCCTTCCACCAGAATACCTTAGAGATCTACATGGGATATATACATATATCTAGAGTAGAAAGAGCTACTTTCTACAGGCTGCAGAGCTTTCTCCTATAGAGCTCCTCAGCTATGGAATGGTCGTCCACCGAATGTGCGGGTTTCAGGCTCACTCTTAATATTCAAGTCTAGACTATAAACACACCTGTTTAGTTTAGCTTATAGGGACACTAGTTCTAGCTATAGCTAAGTCCTCACTCCCAGTTAGACCTATAGTGTGAGGTGTAGAGCTGGGTGGGGATCGGTGCCACTGGCATTGGATAAACTGAATTGACAGTGCTGTCACTCCAGCTTCACAATCGCTTGTGGGATTGGAGTGCTGACATTTCAGGGACTCCCCATGCCTGCGTTCCCACTCCCTCTCCCTCCTACTTATGCTGCCATAGCCATATCTGCCGGAGCTTACATACTGCACTTACTTAACTGTTTGCGCTGCCTCTAGTCTCAGATAAAATGGAAATGGAAAAAAAATTGTGACCACATTCAGCCTAAAAATTATACATCTTAAAAATTATACACAAGTTTTTAGTTAAAATCATAATTATACTGCTGCCCAACTGCCCAGTACAAGCCATCACTCAGCTGAAAATGCGTTTGCTTCCCGTGGATCAGGGCACATGCTACCTGAGTGAGAGGCCCGAGACTGTGGGTCACTAGCAGCTGCATATAACAAGGCCGCTTACCCCTTTGTTTTCTTCCTCGACTGGACTCTCGCTTAGACTCTTGGGTGTTTTTACCTCCTTTTCTTCCTCTTTTTTCTTCTGTCAAACCAAGAAACGGAATCAATCTTTCGTTATCCAGACCCCCACAGCAACTTGTCCAAGGAAAAGTCACAGCGCACTTCCTGATTTTGCAGAGTTCAACGAGTTACAGGGGTCTACAAAGGAGGGGCCTGACGCATTCATTTCTTTTACCAATCTTTAACCAATCGCAGTCTTCATCGTATGACATCACCACATTAAGTAAAACCGGTGTTTTCTGTTAAGCAGGACCTTGCTCAAAGGCTCAAGGACATGTGGTTATTCTCCCAAGACCAGGCGCAAACCAGTAACCTTCCCATTGCTGGCACAGAGGGTTAGCCCACTGCCCCCAAGTCAAAGGGTGGAAGGCTTGAGTTTGAAAATGAGAAAAAAAAAATGGTCCTAATCAGTGAAGATAAACTGGTTAAAGAAGTAAAACACAAGCCCCTCCCTTATTGACCCAGGGATGTGTTGTACTCGACAGAATCAGGGCATCAGAATCACAAAGCAAACCTGGTCAATCTCCAACTGAAGCCTCTCTGCTTCCTCCTCTGTCAACTCCATGATCTTGGGCTCCTCAGAGCTGTCAGCCTTCTTCCTCTTCTTCTCCTCTTCCTCTGCCAGTCTGGCAGCCCGCTCCGCTTTCTCACGTCTCTCTTTTTCCTGCCTGTTGATCTTCTCCCTGTGGGCTTTCATTGCCAGCTGGCTGTGGTGGGCAAAGGCCTCCTTCACTAGCTACAAATATACACACATAAAACACACATCATGTTCACCACTTCTAAGAATGTAAGTAGGCCTATTTTTTCTAAACAGTCAAGATTTCTTATTATATAATTTAATAATAAAAAGCATTACAGCAACCAATACATGCCTATGATAAACAAACATGCTATCATGAATTTGCCTGTCATCACAGACAAATGCTGTCGTTTCTTTCCATTACCAACCTCCTCAGGTGCCCCAGCTTCTCCACCTGTAAAAAAGTCCGTCTTGCGGCGAAGGAAGCTGAAGAAAGTGTTCACCAGCTGCCAGGAAAGCAAAGCAGACTGTAAAGCAGGCTTTCCCCGTCACTGAGCGTTCACGATCATTAGCAACTAAGAGGGCTGGAGGTTAACGCAATACAACCAAGTCTCTGGAAATTCACAGACAAGGTATGTTTAAAATTATTATACAGATATATTAACTGAAGATGGAGTACCTTCAATATCGAAAGTTTAGATGATATGTTACAGGATGAAAACATCAAGTTCAGATAACGGATTAACTCAACATCGGCACCGATCCAGAAACTGCAAATTGACCATTTGTGAGGAGGCAACGTAAGAAAACGATGCGACGTTACCAGGTGAATAAAAGCACCATTGGAATTTTCTTCACCTGTTTTATTATCGTTGAAACGATACATCTTGGCGACAGAGCATTGATTTGTTGCTGCAGTGCGTTACTGTTTCTGGACAACCATAACGCACACGCCAAGTCTCAACCCAAAACCAGCTTCCCCATCCCCCATAAACCATTGATTATAAATTCACCTCTTGGACTCCGCCTTCGTGCTGCTGTGCCATAACTAACAGCATTCCGTCGTACTTTTCTTCGTCTTCACCCATAATTAATGCTTTTTAATTACGCTTACAAACGCACAATAAAACTTGATAAACAACTGCATGCACGACAAGAAATTATGTGAGGAGTCACGTTCCTACAGCGCTGCGACAAGTGCTTCCTGGAAACCAGCAACGCTTTCCTCCTAATAAGGAACCAATGAGAGGGCACATTATTTAAATGACAAGACATGCAACCAATAGGCTCTCAAGATCGTTGCGGAGGGCTGAACGGAGTTCGTTCGTCTGGTTAAAGATCTCGGTAGGAAACATAAGCACCGAAAGGACGAGAATATTCTAGAAATCTCAGTATAGCATATGCCCATCTACTTTCTGTAACCGGTTGTCCTTTACAGAGTGGTAGTGCGGTGCAACGCAGGGAACAACCCAGGATGGGGCGCCAAGCCATCGCAGGACAGGCAGACCCCATATCTACTGGTAATGTGGTAACGTCGGGTAATGTCGAACCCTGGTTCCTGTGTGTGCATTTGATTGTACGCATTATTACTAAATTATTATACTATTGAGTTAACTGGTATTACATATGTTTGTTATGACACTTTAATCAACTAAATTCATTCACTGGGGCCGAGAGCACCGCTCCCGCACGTTCCTGTTATTTTTCTAGATTATGGTTAAGTTGGTTTTGTTTACAGTTATGTTATAAACCACCACAGGTGGAAACTGGTTGGGTAAATTGCTGTCGGATAGCTTGCTACTCTACATCGTTTTTAATACGTTTTGCTGGTAGGATATGCACATAAATCTCATTTATTTTGGATGATACAAAACTGTTGCCCATTAACTTGAGTAATTACTTACATTTATTTAGCATCATGTAGCATCCATAGCATCATGTAGCATCCTTACCAAATTGTTTTTGAAGTGTATGGTCCAGCTTTCCATTTATGTGTGGATACAGTTTAAATAGTAAGAAGAGAGTCTATGCTCTGTTGCCCCTATACCTATCAATTTGCATGTCACATTCTGGCTTTGTACTTGGTATGATATAGGGAACGAGTCAGGACTAACGATATCAGTGTGCTCCTGATTGTAGACAAAGTAACACTATCAGAAGGCGATTCAATGAACCAAACAGAGCCAACATTTGTCTCGTCTTCTATGAGATCCATGTTCTGTTAATATGCTGTTGTTGCCTATTGTACAGCCTTTTGTTTGCATGGTATATATGCAGGACTGTGCAAAAGTCTTAAAAAAGTGTTTTAAGCTATTCATCCGGGTAGCAAGTGTATATTCGCACAGAATTTTTTAAACTTTAGCACATAATCAAGGGTAAACAATAAAAACTAAGAATTTCTTATGTTCTCCGAAAGGTTGCTGATCTTGTTGGATGGCTAGAAGAACACAGTTTCAGTTCCTAAACCTCTCCTCCAGGGGCACCTCAGCCATTCTTAATATAACATCATCAGTAAAATAACTGAATGAGGTATTAATTATTCAAATAAAGTGTACCAGTGGTCGAGTGAAAAAATTACACTGGTGTATTGGATGGTTACTACAAATTCTACGGTGACATTAGAAGATTTTGAAATTACTAAGTTTTATACCAACATGAAGACGGTTTAAACATTTTTTTTGACTGCCTAAGACTTTTGCAGTGCACAGTACTGTATGTAATATAATTTTGTTGCTAGTCATGCAAAATTACAATGAGATTAATAAACTAATTTTAAAGCTTCACTTTGTAGGAACAAGGAGGTAAACTCTCTTTCACTAATTGTAATATTTATTGATTCACTTCCTCCAACAATTTATCAAAATGAGAATTTAAATAATTCATGCAACCCACTAAATCCCAAAGTCCAGAAGACTTTGTAGAACTACCAGTCAAGGTCATGCTGGCTTAGTCAAAAGAATGGTTTTCTCTCTGGCAACAATTTTATAAAGAATTTCCTCCTAGTATACATTTCCTGTTTTATTATGGTTATAAGGACAAACCGCCTAAAAAAAATACAACTCAAAACAACTGTTAATTTTCATATGTGCAATAAAAGTGCAATTTGTATATCCAGTGCAATTTTGTATATTTTATAATATATTCTTTTTTTCGCTCAATGCCTCGCATTGAGTCGCCTCTCTCAATTTCATTGTCAAGTGACAATAACAAAGATTCTTATTATTCTTATGTATACTGAATATACTATTTTGTGTACATTCTTATTGTATGTTAGCTTAGTGTGCAGAAGTTTATTTTTTTCTAAACCCACTTTGAGGGAACTGTTCTTTGTTTCTTTAATCAAATGAACTGCTTTGTATTTCAATATTATTTAGTTAATTGTGTGTGTGTGTGTGTGTGTGGGGGGGGGGGGAGGGATTTATTTTCCTGTTTAAACTACTGGAAGTAATGTGCCCATACATAATTTTATTTGGTTATGGTATAAGCAAATGTAAATTATGTATATAGCACATTGCTTCCTGTAGTTACAACTTATTCCAATTTCACAAACTGATGTTGTAAAATAAATAAAAAGTTTATACTTTTGCCTGGCTAAAAGGTTAAAAATGCAGAGTAAGGTCAGCAATATATGTATGACTGCACATTATAACCCCAGACAAAACATGTGAGGTTATTTCCGTGCAACTTCATCATCGTGCTACAAACTTGTGAAGCTCAGATTCCTCTTCCTGTGCACTTAGAAATCTGCCTGCTTCCTCTTTGGATTATGATCTGCAAAGAATCATTATGGCATTAGTCCCTACATTATCCATCTTTTCTTAATGTTACAGAGGTTTTGCGCATGGTGCTGGAGCCTCACACACAAGAAAACAACAGGATTTAACTTCCCTCAGCAGCTTAGAACCTGTCCAGCAGGTTCCTGCCTCGCTGGTGGGTGGGCAGAAACTTGCACAGTGTTTGCAGGGAGACGGCCAGGGTCAGACTCCCGGCTGATTGATTAACAGGACTTCAGCTTAGAAAAAAGGATTTACAAAGGGACAGGCTGTGGTTCTCCCCAGTAACATGTTGGTAAAGTGCTTTTCATACAGAGAACCACAAAAAGGGAACAAACCTGAGAGAAACAGGAAGACACCTGAATGGGATCGTGTCCAGCCCAGCCCAGTATAAAGAGCAGACTGTAGTAACCATGAGGTCCCAACTTTACACAAGACAAGGATGCACCTCCTGTGGGAGAGTGAGTCTGCCTGGACCATGCAGCAGCGGCCCTGGGTCCTGCTCACCCAGCGCCAGCCAAGCATAGCAGAGCTCCAGTGACCTCATCCTCCCGACTCCCCAGTATGAGCTAACTGCCTCGAAGTCTTGCGATCAGGTAGGTGTACCACTGAAGCAAGGACACAAAGTTTCATCAGTACAAGGAATGACATGAGTCCATCTTTCAGATTTCACATTTACTAGGGCAGAAAGGCAGGACAATATTTTGGCAAATTTCCATCTGTTATCGTAAAACACTGTAGCTCATATCCTTACTTTAGCATTTCCCAGGCCAAGCAGAATCACCCAGAGGACTAAAAGCAGGTTATTTCTGACACACTTCCATCCCAGTCACTTCCTGTGCACTCCATATGCAGGGCATGTCCTACTGTCTGTGTACAGATCTCACAGCTTAGCCTCAAGCTATACCATCCATTCTCAGCTGTCTGTTTTTGTATGGAAGAGTATTACTTTTATAACACACATAATTTATGGAAAGCAATTTAAATTTACAGTATATGCTGCATATACTTTATACACACACACACACACACACAGAGTATGAAAGAGTATGAAAAATTCAGGTTGAGCCACCAGGAGCAAACTTCCCAAATTGCTTCACCACCGAGTACCAGTCACCCTTTCGTGAGCACTAGGGGCAGAAGATCCCCTCGTGAGCACTAGGGGCAGAAGATCCCTGCAAATGTAAAAATTTGGAAATAATATTTGGGTGCATTTTTAAAAATGAAAACAGCCCTAAAAATCTTAAGATTTACCATGGGAAACGTGAGATTTCAGAGTCACAGAGACGGCAAACACGTGAGTGAGGCTGGCAGCTGTAAAAGATGCAAGGTGCACTCAAGCCTAGATGCAGAGGCGAAGTTCTCTTTTTTCAAAAATAAGTTTAATATTAACGATATAATATGCACTTAAATATTAAATAACACCACCATTAATATGATTTTATGTGATCCAAATCATTTTCAGTATTGTTTATATATTTTTGGCTAGGGCTGGATGAAATACCCATAATATATCATGATTATGGCCATTCACATACTGTGGTTATTTTGAATATCATGATCATCATTATATAGCCTAAGCACTTGTTTTCTTGCTGACAGATGTAATGCATTACTTTTACACCAACTCCATCAAAGTACGAGTCTGTTGTGAGTATGTTTATGATTATACCTGTCACATGCTCCATAATATTTAGTAAAATCATCTAGGCATAAGGCTCAGAGAAACTGAAAATCAGCTGTCATATTTTACCACTGTCAACTTTTGAATTTTAGAATACTAACGCCGCTGGCGTTTTTTAGTGTTACACCCTATGACAAGGAGTTTACTTTTGTACAATTTATTTACTAAAATTAGATTTAAGCTTGCAGTCCATTCAGTTGTTCACCTATTTCACGTTCCCAATCTGTATAAAGGCAATTCTAAGGGAATTTTAAGCGAAAACTGAACACTGAAGTAAACACATAACTTGAATTATAACACTATAATTATCGATATCATTTGACGTGAAAAAATTATCCTGAAAAAATATAGCACCAAGATTTCCCAGCCCTATCTTTGGCTTATCCATCTTCCAAAAATATTCCTATTTAACCCTAGGGAGCCCAAGGAGCCATATGACCCTTTTTATTTCTGCCTTACATTCAACCCACTCATCAAAGTTACATTACAGCCCACTGTACCATATACGACCCAGTAACAGTGTCATTTAGTGATTCCTGACTGAATTAACCAGATTTTTTCCCACAATAAATATGGTCCCCAACATGTCTTGAGGTTGTGGCTGTACATGCTGTAAAGATTCACCTGTCAAGCTGTGAATAGGTAAGTGGCAGAAATTTTGCATCATCAGTTATAATGTTTGGATGCTATAGAACAACTAGGTTTTTGATGTTTTGAAACTTTTCTGGCAACTGTGAAGCATGTGTTTTATCGCCAGATTGAATGATGAAAACTCAATAAATGTATTTTGAACATGAGAATGTTGCAAAGA
>JAODKE010000051.1:17664285-17700468 GCA_026779605.1 Mormyrus hasselquistii
TTGAGCACTTTCTCCACCATCCACACTTCAAAACCAGCCTTGAATGAGTTGTGAAGGGTATGTAGCCACAACTTCCTGCAATTACTAATTGTGTACCAGCAAATTGCTCACCACAGTGTGAATGTCATCATTGGACGTATAGGAGTGATGTTGGCTAACCATTTGCAAAGACCATAGCACTTCTGCTTTCAGTGTGTCGGTTGAGGAGAATGTACTGAAGGTATATTGCTTGTCATGGGATCCAGAGACACCGCCAAAGCAGGTGTAGGTCTATCTGTAGAGGTTGTACTTGCAGGACTGACAAACAACTGAATGAGGACAGTTGTTGTCCAACTTTTGACAAAACGCTTGTGCTTCTCTCCCCTGATATGAGTCGATGACTTTAGAACCCATTGTTGCCGGTTTGATGACTTTTTTACAAACGTCGCATCGCGCTTCATAGACATTAGTTGTCTTTTTCTACCAGCCACAGTACTTATTTTTTGAAGCATTGACATTAATAACAATTAATATTGTATTATTTAATCTGGAAAACTGGAAATTCGTATTAATAAATTCGGTCCCTCGACCATGATTTACCAATATATTACTACTTGTGCAGAAATATGATCATATAGCTGGCGAGTATAAATACATAAGCATATATTCCAAATAGCCAATAATATAACAGTAATTAAAGGTATCAATACAGGATGTATGATCACGTCCAGGAAGCGTCGGGCCTTTGGAGACCATCCCTCAAATATGCTCCACCAGGCATTTTGAGCTGCGGATTCATTGGTTTTCTCCAGAGCTACCAATTTTGCACAGCCAATTGAGTAGTATTATGCTTGTGGTTCTTAGCCATTTGCATCAATTGCAATGACTCATTTAATAATTTAGCATGGTTTCAGAGTGATATTCCTATATTAGACCGCAGAATACGTCACTGCACTGCTGTAAGCTTATCTTCCAATGTATGGTTTGTTAGCCAAAATGTCTGGTTTTGCCATTTCCAGATGTACGTATTCTTTAAGCATCCGGAATATGGCACCTGTGGTAATTGCTCGTGAGCCTGGATGGTACTCACGCAGATGATGCGGGGGCCGACCTCGAACAGTATATCTCTTGGGGGTGAAAAGTCCCATTGACACACACTTCCCTTCATATCAAAACATGGATTGGTATAACCTGTTCGTAGAGAACATATACCTCCCTTATCAGTTCCATCGCAATCTCGTACATCATATGTCTGGTTAGTGTATATGTCCAGCCACTCCCCCTTTACTTGAACAGTCCAGTATGCCCCTCCAGCTAGTATAGGCAGCACATGGAACTCGCACAAAGTTTGGTGAGTAGTCACATTATACATTTCCCATTGCCTGGTACACAAAGTGTCATTACGTTGAGTCAATTTAGGCTTTATATGTAACCACATGCTGGAATCAATATTCCAAAATTGCTACCATACATTAGGATTAGATGTCATTAACATCAACATCAACATAGTTATAGTACATTCAGTCCAATTCATCCGCCGGGTTAAGTTCTTCCATTCTTCTCCTTTGTTCATGTCAACCACTATCCTTGACACCATAATGCTTCCCCAGCTTCCCAGTGGCTTAAGAAAAACGAGGCTCCTATAGCCAGTGCCACTGTATAGCGAGTGTTGTGAGGGTTGTTGGATTGTAAGGTATTTATTAAGGTATAAGTATTAAATGTTCTTAATAAATAAATGTTCTTGACTGTTCTGTTTCCTGTGTGTCGCTTGATGGTGTTTGCTTATTTAAATTTAAACTGAAACAAGAACATCTTCGACTTGTTATACAGCACGTATAATTAACTGTGTTTTGAGAAACTATTTTAAGAATGAAACAAATCGTGACGCATAACAATTTAACCTCACCTAGTAGCAAAAGCTACTTTTGGATAAATAAACTACTGCTAGAATCACAACTGTTGAGAACTGTTGGATCTTTCTTTTGATAGATGTCCAGTATGAGATTAGATGCACCAGGCTGACACAACGTTGATACTGAAAAACACAAGAAAATCATACAAAGGGTGCATTCATTTTCATGTTTATTGACCTGAATTTTTTTATCAATGCATCATTTTAAGAATGAAATTAAAAATCTATCATTAACCTTGGGTAGTTAAAACATAAGAATTTTTCTTACTTTTCCAGCAGATATGTACTCAACACAAAACTACTCATAGTTGTTTGAAAGTGAAAACAAAAATTAGTATGTTTGATTATTTTAAAAGAGAGTGAATTTGGACTCATACAAAGTCCACAGATAACCGCAGGGGTTAGATTACAATTTACATTCTTAAAAGAACAGATGAAAAGAATAAATTAACGCTAAAAAGGAAAGAAGAGAACAGCAGTGGTATTCCAGTGAATGTGGATGACTGGCTAGCCGAAGGACTTGCTGTGCCAGTAGCAATTGCTATTCCAGTATCAGATGCTGTGTCAGTCCCGACCTTGAAGGATCTAGATTCAATGCTCACTTCATTCATAGTAAAGTGCATTTTCAGGCCGACACCTAAAGACATGAGAGTGCATATGTTTGTGTTTATCCTCTACCAGACTGCCAGAATGTACTTTATTGGGCAGTAAAGTCTAAAAATATGTATAAATACACATGATAAGGGTGGGACAGGGAAAGAGGACACATACCCTCAGCACTGATGGAAAGGTCAGTGTAATTAGCCCAGCAGCCATCAAAGGGGATGCTTGTGTTCCCCTTAAGTCCCTCTATGTCGCTGCCACTGGAGTTTTTCAGTGATGCTGCAAGCATGAGTGCTGTGATCCCCAAAGACACACAGTTTCCCTGCAGGGGAACCACAGATAGTGTCGGCCGACGGGCTGCTGAGGAAAACTAAATTCTCAATTCCTGCACCTTTCAGTTCCCCCACCTGCTCTTTAACTGTACTGTACTTTAATGTAAAACTCTAGCTCATTTATTAATTTTTATATGGCCTTTGCTTTAATTCTGCCCATTATTTTTGCATTTTTTAATTCTGTAATGTTTTTGGTGGGGGTGAGCGAAGAACAGACAAAAATTTAAGAAATATTTTTTTCGTTATTGAAACCGTATAATTTCCACGATAAATTGATGTTAAAAATGGTCTGAGGGTTTTCTGTAAACATTCTGACTTTGAGGTGATATGAGGCAGAATAATACGTCTTATCCGGAGTGAAGTCTGCTCACCTGCACGTCGACGGCCATGATGGACGGCTGCTGAAGAAGGGGGGCGTTAAACTCCCCAGCCTCAGGCTGCACCACCACCTTCAGTGAGTCCACTCTGGTCACAAAGAGCGCAGCGGGCGCCTCCCTGGTGACTTGCTGAGTGGCCATCTAACAAACGGGAAGCCAGTGACAATCCTTCATCTACCTTTTCAGCTGAACACAGAGTGCTGGAGGTTGATAGCTTCCCCTACTTCTAAAGATACTTTGAGAAATGACCAACACAGACCATAGCACTTAATAACTTTCTAAAACGTTACTAGAAAAAAATATTTCAAGCGTAAAAACCAAAAATGTATCAACCACGTGATTAATTCATGCAATGGAGCAAACAGTGGAATTCAAGTTTTGTGTTCAAAGGCATTTTCTGTTATACTTGATGCAGCTTTGTGTCAGTGTGTGTTTCTAATAAGTTAGGAATATAGATAGAATGAGTTGATGTATAGTTGATAGAGCTCTTACAAAGTATAGTCGCTGCTAAGTGGATGCTGCCTCTTTATTACTCTGTGGACGCACTGTAAACATCAAAACTCCGACATCATCAAATTACACACAAAGGGGAGTCTTTTCCCAAATATCCATCTTACCTCAGCCCAAGTTGGGTCAGAAGATGGAGGATTTGGAGTTATGAACCCAAGAGACGAAACGTTGAACCCAATTAATCTGCTTAGACTGCCAGAAGCAGAGGCTTGGCCCAAATTATTAGCAATGCTCATCAAATCCTTGAAGGCTTGTCCCTCTGTGAGCACAAAACTCAGCTGTCATTATACATTCTCATATTGTCAGTGAAGCCACTAAAATCTAAATTGTTTAGTACAAATACTATACATTACATTCATATACATTACATACATTACATTCTTATATAAAAAAGCACAGTATTTGCTTATAACCTACACACATTCTACACACATATACTAAAACTCTTCTCTAGATTATACCTAATATGCTGCAAATAACAAAGGAAAATACACCAGCCACATAAATGACTTTATAAGGTAAAATAATGTTTTTTCTGCCTTCAACTCTAAAGACTCAGGATCATATACTGAATTATAACCAGCTTCTTTTGTTAGTAGCACCACACTGTAAAGCAGTGTGGATAACCAACAAAGCAGTGTGGGTAACCAACAAAGCAGTGTGGGTAAACAACAAAGCAGTGTGGGTAACCAACAAAGCAGTGTGGGTAAACAACAAAGCAGTGTGGGTAAACAAGAAAGCAGTGGATCTCTGGTATTCAGTCTCACCAGAACTGCAAATCAGAACATTAACAGCGGGAAAAAATGAATGAAGCCACTTTTTAGTCGCCCCAGCATCTGCCTGAATATTATGACAGTCGACCCAAATTTCACTTTCAGTGTAGCGCTCAGAACACAGCAAATTCAGGTTTAGCTTTTTGGAACTTTTTGATTTTTTCTTGAATAATCTGAATCCACTGTTGTCTTTAAAAAAGACTGATAAAGCAATTCAGCAAAACTTAAGGGCTTAAATGGCATTTAACATCTAAAGTACGATTACCAGCAATTTAACCTGTATAACATATGAGTACAGTACTGTATGTAGCAACTTACTTTATTGTCCTGACTGATGGAAACAAACATCAGTGCAATATTGCAAGTACCATTCAAATTAAATAAACGAAAAACAACATGTTGTAGAATTCAGTCCTACAGACTGGTGCCTTCTTCATTTTTATAGAGAAGGCGTATAAAAACAAAAGCTCTACATATTGTGCAGATCATTTTTTGGGGAAAATGCATTTTTTGTGCAGCTTACAATCAAACTATTATCACCTGGTTTGAGAAACAAGGTTACCACTTCTCTGGAGAAACAGATTTTCCTCAAGAATAACAAGAAGTAAACAAAATGGAAATGCTCTTCTCTCCCTGACAATTATATACATACTTCAGTTCTGAGCAACTGTTTTGTTGACAAAGACCTTGAATTCCAGTCTTTTGTGAATCCAGTTACATCGCTGTGTGTATTGGTCTGCTGTTAATTTGCATCTGTTTGACAGTTTCTCACATACTGATTCCCACTTAAACATTTGAGAAAAGTATGTAATGAAAAATTAAAAAACTATAATAACCCTTGTTAGATTTATCCAAAAATATCTGGGATTGTAGCCTGTAGCAATGTAATAAGCAATTGTGTAGAATCACTACTCTCACCATTGGTTATGTTGGTAGCTTGTTGTACAGGAGGTTGGCTAATCACCAGCTCGACAGTCAAGCCAGCAGCCCGTCGTCTCCGATGCTGGCCTTCACGTACTACCTTGGTGACCCGAATCATACTAGGAGGGATCTTTAGGAACAGGGCCAGGTTCTTCACCAGATTGTCACCAAAGAACTCCTCCTCTGTCATGGCAGGTAGCTGAAAGGAAATAAACAGCAGCGGCGATGTACGAATCTCCACAGGGGTGGAGCCTCTCACCAGGATGTTCAACATTTTGTAAGTACTCTCGAAGAAGTTTGACCCAGCAGCATCTGATTCTAGCTTTGGAATAAATTCTCCTGGAAGAAGTCAGAGAAGAAGGTCATTTCAGTACATTATCCTTGTTTGGTTTTTCCCTGTTTATCTCACTTCTACATTACAACCAATCATCACAAACATTGCCTGGTAGTGGTATTAAACATCTTGCCTTTGAAAGTGGGCTCCTTAAGTGTGAAGTCCGTTTTATCACTGTTCCAGATTGCGTTGGTAGGAGCAACCAGACTTTTGTTAACATAGACGTCTAAACGTTGAGGTTTGGAGTAAAAAATAGCCACCCGGACAGCCTGTGTAAAGATTAATTCAACATCCTGATCATCATTATTCTCAAGACCTACAACACAACAAAATTCTGTAAAATCTTTATTAAAACAAAAAAGCATTTAGGTAATTGTATAATTTTCACAGAAATGGAAGGACACAGGGGTGGATCTGAGTCTGTGTCACGCTGGTCTGCTTGTCAGGGTCTATATAGGGTCAGCTTGGTGTATTCAGGGCTTATTTTTGTTCTTTAAAGAAAGACTGTGGTACCACAACATCACCTGCAGAACCCAGAAACCACAACTGATGTCCTAGAGGACCACCCTCCTACACGGCCATAAGACCATCCAAAAATTTATTGACACAGGACAACAATGTGGAGGTACCTTCTATGCTTTCGAGAGGTTTGATACACAGAGGAACAGAACAATTTTCGTACTGAGCCAGTTCCCCTGGCAGAAACCTGCTGCTTGTGATGGAGCAGCAATCAGGAGCCAGTTAAATCTTCTAGATGTCAGGAGACAAAAGAGCTCCTTGACTAGTATCAGAGTGCATTGCTCTCCACCCCCTGGCTAGACATGCACCCCCGCATGACATCCAGTCCCCTCCCAGGGTAATCATTCAGCAATGGCCCAACCGAGTTCCTCACCACCAACCTCAAAGTGATGCCTAAGGCTTTCCAAAGCAAAGGATTCAAAACAGACTCTGGAATTCCCAAAAGAAAGTTGACACCATCCAGGATTCCCCGTGGGCGGAGTGGGTGCACAGCTGTGTGCCTTCCTAGGGTTGGCTGGCTATAATAGCGGCTTTATTCCTTTATTTACCTCCACTGCCGCACTCCTCCCTAAACTGACAGAAAGGGAGCTCCAGAAAAAGCCTGATGGGCCCTGCCAGCTGAGGGCGCCGTCCAGGTGTTACGGAAACCGCTTATAGGCCAGTCGTAGGAAACCCTGCTGCTGCACCTCAGCAGGAAAATGATCTCAGTTAAGAACCAGGTATGCCGGCCTAGCAATAACCACACAGCTGGTTCACATCTGGGAAGGGTCCGTCAGGAGCTATAAGCAAGACTTCATGAGAAAACACTGTGACCAGCTTCTGATTACTGCCTCCATCCTAGCTGTAGATCTGCGATGCCCAAAGCCACACCCCGACTGAGATGAACCACTCGGCTGGACCTACCAGACCATGTAGGCCTTCCACATTTCCTCCACCCTTGTTCTCACTGTCCATAATACAAACCTACATACTGGGAGCATTTTATTTGTTCATCTGTATGCTTTTCTTCCTATACCTGCTACAGTGTACGTGGAGTTTCTTTGTGTCTGTGTTATGATATTTTTGTTCAGAACTTTTTTATTCTTGATACATAAAGACGACCCATATTTCTTCCATAGTCACAACCTTTTTTTTTTTTTTTGATTTGCGTATCTTTCAAATAGTGAAGCACATTATTGTGTTATACCTTGCTGCAGTTATTGTAACATTCTATTGCCTTAAGTGAAAGGAACTTACCCTTGAGTCATCGGCGTTGAGCAACATCAGACGCAGTTTCTGAGGTGAAGTGCTAGTGAAGAACACATCAAAGGACTTGTTTGTGGCCACAATGCTGTGAAACAGAGAGACCCTCCTGCGGCATGTGTAGCCTGAACACCAGCCATGGTCCTGGGGCCCTGTCCCAATAAACACGTCACTGGATATTTTCACTGGTTTCACACTGGATGTTGTTACTATATTTCACTATTTACATTTTAAAACAAATCGGATAACAGCATGGTCAGTGATGCCATCAAAGTATTACAGCGTCAGTTTTCTAAATGCATATTAATTATTTTCTGATTGTTTCTGTGTGAAAACACCAAACCGTTTAGCAGGTCCATGTAGCGATCCCCCAGCAAAGCTACTGGAGACAGCCGTCTGGTCTCTGTGTCTGCGTCGAGACTCTCAATCGCCAGCATCTCGTAATTCAGGCCAAAGCATTTGTAACTCTGCCATGCATTCATGTATGTGCAGCTAGAATCTCGGATGATTCCTGTATAGATTTGTCAAAACAGACCGGTCATTATTATTCTTCTCAGTGGTCGACTGTGAATAAACCATAAACATATAACTGTGAAACAGTTGACCAGAAATGGGAGACAAGGCACAGAAAGGAAAATGTGAGCCACTTGCCTTTATAGGGGGCAATTTGGTCCACTGGGATGCGACTCCCATTGAGGTAAGTGAGCATGACTTTGGGGATTCGGTAATCACCCAGGCCGCGGCGCTTGTCTCCATTCCACTCAAACTCAGACTGTGGCACCACGTGCCCAACAGCTCCCAGGAAGGAGCCATCCAGGTCCTTGAGCAGAGCCTTCTTCTTTGCATCACAGTCCATGTCCAGACACTTGGCAGGATTGATCATCCTGTTATGGAGAAAAAGGTTGGACTGCCCTGTGACAGTTTCAAGGTAGAGAATGACGATGGAGTGTACAGGAAAGAATCATATTCCTTCCCAAGCAGTGACACGACTGGCATCTTGTGACCTGTTCCTGACCTCATGTCTGGCCGGTGGATGAACACCTTGGCATCCTCTGTGCTGTCCACTACAGTCACCTTCTTAACCTGCAGTGGGTGCTGCAGATCTTCATTTTTGGGATTGGTCATGAAGATAACAGATGTTTGCTTAGAGCAAGTGCTTCCGAATCCCACAAACACCGTATCTAGAAACAGCAAATACACAATGTTCAGGATATTTAATACTGAAACTGGACAAAAAAACCTCAGGTTGAATAATACTAAAGTCATAAAGGGAACTTTTGTTAAAGTAACATTCCCAGCGATGTTCTGCTTTTGGCAGCCAGAACAGAGAATAGGCAGACACTAACCAGTAACTGTCATGAGGCCGCTGATAGCGTTGTAGCTCGTGATTCCATGATGAGGTCCCTCAGGTGCATGATTGTGATCTGATTCAAAGGTTGGCCAGCAGATTCCACTCCTGCCACCTGCCATGTTCACAGCCCAAAGACAATATTAAGACTTATCAGCATTAGAGATAAATAACAGGGATTATTAACATCAAGAAAAATTTTATTACCATTGCTTGGCCTGGGAGCTCTGTGTTCGGAACTAAACCGGACGTTGGCGTCAGTGGATGGAAGAATCTCTGAGCAGTCCAGATTAGGACTACTGCCGACAATCAGCGCATGCTAAAGGAAAAAAAAGGTGGATTATCGCCTTGTCATCTTGTGAGAGCCTGTTACATCATTGGAGCTCCCATTTGAGGAACAAAGAAAGTTCTGGCTGTGCTCACCTGAATGAGAACTTTTTTGTTGGAATACTCATGTGATACAGATGGAGGTGAGTAGATGATGGACATAATTCCCATTCCGTTGTCCACCAGTGTGACATTGGAGATCAGGACAGTCATGGAAGCCTGTCAGAGTTTAAAGATGCATGTAACATTATTACATATAGATACATTTCCCATCCATCTTTCTGTTTATTATATCTGATTATTTACTTCACTAGCTCACTAGGAGACGTAAATTTATCATACAGTATAAAACAAAGGCCACAAGGCAGATTAAACCCGTGGAAACCATGTATCTGGGTAGACTTGGTTCCTGTGACTAACTTCAGCTTTTTATGGGTACAGTAAAATCCCGTTATAGTGGACTCGCTTATAACGGAATATCGTCTATAACGGACGAGGTCCGCTGGTCCCGGCCGCGTGCTTTTAAGAACATGCAGAAAAAGCACCGGATATAGAGGACTGGCATAAAATGGAATTTCACTTATAATGGACAAACAATTTGGTCCCCAGGGCCGCTTTTAACTGTAGTTTAGTTCAGCTATAACAGACATGCAGGCTCCGCCTACAAGGCACGTGGCGTGCCGGTGATATCCAGCGCAGATACGTAGTCGGGATTATTAATAGTCACGCATCTGCTCAGGTAAAGTTGGATTACTACATGTACAATATAATAATCTGTACCACAAGTGTGTCTTCTGGGGTGTGGCATGAGTCAATGGTGTCCTGTAGTTGTGTTCTGGGCATATAGCAACTCTGGACATAACGGACTTTGGAAATAACGGATTGTTTTGCCTGGTCCCTTGAAGTTCGTTATAAATAGATTTTACTGTATTCCCGACTGGGCTGGTGATGATACAAGTATGAGTTGTAAATTCCCAGGGGGAACTGTAGTTAATTTTATTATCCATAATTCTTGTCTTGGTTTATACGATGCATGGCCAACTTTCTCGTCTCTTTATGTGAGGCTGTATCCACTTGATTTCATCGATGAAAAAAGACTTTGGTGATTATTGGCATAACTGCCAGAAGGGTTCAGCCCCACATTATATTTTACCTGAACATAAATGCCGTAGTCAAAGCTTCTCCACACAAAAAAATTCCGAATGAGGGAACAGAAAGGCAGCCCATCTTTGTTCATGTATATCCCATAAAGGCCTCCGTGAGCCTCATTCTGCTGCCAAGCCTCCACTGCATTCGACATGCCTACAAAACCAGTCTACGTAAGAGATTTTGTTTGGACAAATGGCACTTACGTTGTTTTTTTCATACATTTTATGAAGTATAAGTATGAACCAAGTATGGTTTTGATGTATATTTTGTAATGTTTGTCCGCCAAGGTCACTCTGTTACCTGGGCAAGGTTCTCCATTGATGCGATATGCCACTCTCTCATAACCAGCCACAATGTTATCTTGGAGAACCACATGCGTACCTTCGTTTACCTGACCATGAAAGAACCACAAATAATCAGAGAACCTGAAAACAAGGCTGACAGCTACCGTGTGTTTGTTGCATATTATAGCTGGTTGTGCGTATAAACACACCCAAAAAATGATGGTTTTGCTTTGGCCCAGAGAGGCAAGTTATTCTGCATGACCCCAGGAAAAGCAGCGTAAAGAGATAGATAAAAATTAGTGGCATTGTTTGTGTAGATTTTCAGTTTCCTCCTGTCGTGCTCATTTCTGGTAAGTATTTTGATTTCTCTCACAGTGGGAAGGCAAACAGTTAAAATTACAGTGTGAATGTGTGTGTGCGTGTGTGTGTGCGTGATCCTCTGCCTATACTGGATAAGCATATGGAAGGTGGGTGGATGAAGCTTCAATAGGACTGACCTCAATAGCAGCATTCCAGTTGAAGTTAGTCTCTTCTCCTCGGTCCTGATAAGCTCCGGGCCACACGGACATTGTTACCAGGTTCCTCCGAACCTTGCAGTGTTTACCCCATACTCGAATGCCTTGTTCAAAAGAAGATGTTCAGTCGCATCAAAAATTCTCTGTCCATGGTTTTCATCACAATCACTTGAATTTGTGTGACACCACAATGATATGTATTCCCATGTTGAAGATGAGTGCTATTCACCTTCTCCAACTGTGAAATAGATGATGTTGTCATCAATGCCTAAGCCATCGGTTCCAAACACACCAATAGCAGGAGAATAGCCGTGATGGAAGGAACAGCCCTGGATGTAGGACTCATTCCCAGCAACCTTTACAGAACAGGAGGCAGAAGTAAAAACAACGGCATTAGTCAAGTCACGACTGCTGCCGCACTGCACGAATGGTCGTGTGAAGGCGATCGGCTTCTGAGCAAACCTCTCCCAGGTTGAGGAAAGCCACAGAGTAGCGAGGGTCTTCGGGGTCTGGATAGCCGTATTGTCCACTTCGGTAGAACTCCACATTCCTAATCTGCGCTTGACCTAAAGACAGCCGTAAGTAAGGGCAGGGTTAGGGAAAGGGTTAAGAGCAATGGAAAATTTTATCAGAAAACTGTTCCTTCCTGGTCCTTTACTCATCTATCATAGTTTCCATCGCATCTGACAAAACCTTTCTTGACTGTCGATTTATTTTCCTTTCAGACTGACCTTTTTGTCATGCACCTGACAATTTGCATTCGTATTGACACAATTTGCTTGAATCGGTCGGATACGGTAATAATAATCAATTATAAGAACAGGAAAATTCATGATAGAAGCCCATTCTGTCTCTAAGCCAATAAGCATAGCACCTCTGTATGTGATCCCTCCACTGGAGAAAGATCCAACCAGCACTCTGCCTCCAAATGACTCCTTGGCCCAGCCTGGATATCCCTCACCGATGATCTTGATGTTGCGGCTCAGCAGACCCACATCCCCGGCCAGGGTGTAGCGCTGCTCAGTTCCATAAACAGTGAAGTTTTCACCTATGAGACGGGCCACAAAAAACGCAACACTCAATAAGTGCTGCTAATGAGATACAGTAGCGACCCTCTGATCTCTGTCCTGTAGAAGACTCACCACTATGATTGTAGAAGAGGGATTGGTTGAGTGTGAGTATCGTCCCAGTGGCTGAAATTGACATAATCCTCCGGACCTCTGTGTGCCACGGGTTGTAGCTGGTGGTCGAGATGACAATCTCATCACCTGCCTGGGGCAGAATGGAGCATAGCAACATGCTACTTTAGCCATGACCGGATGGCATATGAAGGGCATTAGAATATGCGTGAAGTCGCTGGTTCGGTACAGAAGATAATCGCTCATGTGTAATATTTCATTGCTTTGAAACAAGAAACGCCTGCAGGCACACAGGTGTAAGCACGCTTACCTGCCAGTCCACTGCATCCTGCAGAGTGATGGTGCTGGAACCTGCTGGTGCTGTGCTAGCCAGCTTGGTACGGGACATATTGTGGGGCTTTCCATACAAGTCCAAGATCCCAAACACACCTGTAAAACAGTATCCAAACTCCACAGTCAATAGTCAACAGATATATATAAACTTTTCATCCAGGATGACATTAGTCATTTCTAAAGTATCCATACCTATCACCTTGGCTCCCTGATTTAGACCACTGGGTAAAGGCCACTCTGGAGTAAAGTGATTCCCTTTAAGGACTATGCTCAGTTCTCCCTTAAATGGATTGTCTGGCCACCCTGCAATGAGACGTCCACCCTGCAAGACAGACATAACTATATGATTAAATTAAGACAGACATGTGGGTAACACAGTATTGGTAGCAGTCCTAACCTGAATGGAGATGTAGGTCACATTAATAATCAAATTTCTATACTGTCCTCCTGGTTCCAATGTTTTGTTCATTGTGTCAGGGATTTCCAGAACTCCAAGCACCAAGATTTTGTTCAGTGATGGGATGTCAATATCCATGACCATCCAAGTGGCTGTGCACAAAGGCAGAAAACACCATGAGCTGACTTAGAGATAAACAATAATAAATTATTTACATAATCACATATATAGCACTGCTATTAGAAATGCTAGCATAGATTTTGTTACCTGAAGGAATAACAACATCGTCTCCCTCAGTTGGAACTTTGAAATTGTTTTCTGGGGATGACTTCCAGAACGTTTCATTGGACCACAGGCTACAATCACAAAAACAGAAATGACAGTTTTAGAACCGCATCTCTTTCACCTCTGTTATTTTAAAGGTCTTACTGCTCTCTCTAGCGTCCTTTTCATTCCGTACTAGTAATCTGCTATGGAAACTCACATGATGTTTGATTTGGAAGATTGTTGATGTTCGAGTCCCGGAGGAAGAGGGATGCCAGGGATGCCAGGGATGCCAGGGGAGCCAGGGATCGGTGCCACACAGCCCTTGTAGAAACAGTGCTCCACTTGGAAGTTGACTTGGATGTCTGCTACTTGTGGGTCAGCACTGCCACTCCTCCATTTGGGTGCCCCCTTTCCAGACACTGGATGTGAAAGTGTATGACACTGAGACAAGACTGAATGTGGGGATGTTCAAAGGACCCCCTCCCAGAAACAGACAGGGGCAGGAAAATAGTTACATGCAGCCCCACAGAACCAGACGTAGAGGTTGCATGGTTTCCCAGGACCAAACTCCTGGCCTAAAAACGCCGGTGAAGCTGCGCACTTACCCATGTAGTAGAGACTCTTCGTGGTCTCATTGAAGTACCAGTCACCAAGGACATTTCTGCTAAAATTCAAAGGAAGCACTGAAGCATTTCTCTTATCAACAATCTGGAACCTGTCCGGAATTTGGGTCAGATTATGATTGATGATGATGTAGTCTTCCTCCTGAAGAGAGGAGGCAAGCAGAAATGGTAAATCGGTGCACTTGTGTTAAAGGTAAATATGTCAACCTGCATTTATTAATAATACACACATTATATTAAGCATTTCTGTTATATCTGTTTTATGTTTTACCAGCAAAGAAATACAATAATAGCACTGAAAGTTCCTTTACCTTGAACCCATAGAACATAGCACCATATGATATGTATGTGGTGTAATCTGCCTCTTTAAAGTAGCAGTTATACGTATCTGAGTCAGGAAGCATTGCCAGCCAACCCCAATAGTGGGTGACCATGTTTGTCAGAAACGCGAGTGAGGTTTTTCCTATAAGTAGTGCAGAGAATAAAAACGATTATTATGTCATTCATTCACATGTACAGCCCGAAATAATGTGGTGAAAAAAACTCGAAATTATTAAAAAGCGTAAAATCTGCATGTCTTACCAAACGAGTTGGTAAGTATGAGCTCCTTAAACCAGAGAGAGTAAGGGTAAGGGTAGGTGAAGGTGATCCGATGGAATTTGACAGTTTCATCACACACAGATGCCTGATAGGCAGCACTCCACTCCAGTGAGACTGAGCAGTGGTCTGGATCCAGTAGAGGACTGTGCGGCACGACCGTGTGACCTGTGCTACCTGCCGAGGGAAAGTTCACTGAGTCTGAGCCCCGAACAAGACAAAATGCCAAATTTGTGTTTGAAAGACATTAAACTAAGGTATATATCCACTCTCAATTCAATCACTTTATTGTAATAAAACTGTATTCCGGTATCCCCCACCGTATGAAAGCAGAGCGCTCCTACGAAACCTTTTGTGAGCCAAAATGGCATAAACTAAAGAAGCGATTACTGTTTACTTATATGGCAGCATTGCCAGACCGAAAAAATAACCTAGCATATCATACCGGAGAGTGTAACACGTAAAACCTGAAATAACACTAACATATAATATTAGCAAGAATGACATGATAAAGAAATACGTACAGTGTAGTTTCACCAGAATCAACATTCGTCACGTAACTACAGGGATACTTTATGAGAAACACATCGTGAGGCAACTTCGCCTGACTATATATCTATAATTGGCTCACCGATAAACAAATGATAAATGCTACTTTTGCTTTTCTCCCTTTTTTTTCAAAAACCAAAACTCCTCGCTAGATTTCTTTCAGTGAGCAAATACAGATCTTTCATGAAGACAAAGTGACATAAAGCAAACGTTTGTAAAGCAGGGGACGTCTATGCTAAGTTAGATACTGAATAGCCTACTATTTCAGCATGAGGTCATTTACAATACATACATTTAAAAAAATGTTTTCAATTTTATAATTAAGCTTGAAATTACCATAAATTGTTCATTGTATGACTAAATATTTACATTTAAAAAAGTAATCCACGCTAATAAAATAAATGTTACGCAGTAATGAGCCCATCAGTGATAGATTATTGTAACTGAACCAGAATACGTGTTGACAGATGTGAAACAGTCGGCCTGATTCAACATTCAGCTGATATTTCCCGTCAGTTTTCTCTTCACATTGATATTAGATTGCATATTATGATATTTTAAATAGTTTACTATCCAGTATGACACCGCAAGGATACAGGTTTAAGACCCACGTTCAAACAGAATTGTTCAGTTTATAAAATAAACAATATTGAGGGAAATAATTCATCTTAGTCTTGTGTGTTGATCAAAGGCTGCAGAAAATTTTCAGATTTTAAAGTGGGCCACGGCGTTCTTAATTTCGGGAAATAGTTGTCGGTAAAAGATCAAGTCAACTTGAATAAGCTTGTTTCTGTCATTTCTGCTTAGTGAGGAAGTTTTACTTCCTGACCCATGAAGACAAATGTCATATATCATGCTTTGCTTTTTCCGGATATCTAAGCATTTCCACTTTCATAGTCTGTACGCCAAGCTGCTCCATTTCTTCTTATTTTGCATGAGATTCCATTATTTAGAAAGTGGTATTAGCATGTAGCTGCGTATGCTAGTTACAGTGTACTTGGGGATGATGATATTGCCGTGCATCTGTAGAATGATTTTATTATTTCTTTAAATGTATAGCCTTCATATATGATTATAAAGATATATTGCTAATTTAGTTGCTTATCACATTGTTTTTAGCAGGACTACTAATGTAAAAGGCATTCCGGACCCCACCCGACTCTGGATAGGATAATCCTATACAGTTTATAGATTGTCAGTTTCATCCTGAACTACTTGTAAGTTCATCGTTTTCACCATGGTCTGTGCATCAATGTCATTATGAAGGAATCTTTTTGAATGGTAGGTCTTCAATGGCAACACTACCAAAGGTTTCTATTTTTTTTATCACTTCATGACAAATTTTCTGATTAATATTAGTTGTGAAATGGTGATGGTGGCTGATGGAGTTCACCTGTGAGAGAGCCGTCCATGTCGACGAGGGCCACCTCATGCTCCCACTTGAGAGCAGCCTTTCTGGGACAGGTGTGGAATTGGATTCCACTGAACCTGGAATTCCAGCCTCCGCAGTGGTCAGTGCAGACTCCAGTAACTATAGCCACTGCGATGGCAGCGCAGGACGGGCGGTCAAAGTTCACAAAAGCTGTGGACATGACGCTCATGCCATCATCCAATGGCAAGGTGATCCCTTGAGCAGTGCAGTAGTTGGAGCCGAGGCCCAGCGCATCCACATGGCCCACAATAGTGCTGTTCATCACCAGTGCCCCACCGGCCTTTCCCCAGCCTCTGATAGTCCAGGGTATGATGCGCTTGCACTCAATACCAGCTACCTCATTGTTGACCATCATGAAATCACTGAATTGAACTGCACCCACATTTACCCACTCTGCTCCCTTCTCACAGTTCCAGGTAGTCAGCGATCTGAAGACTGCAGGCTGCGGATCTGATGAATAGCACATGCTGTACCTGGTAGGGTAGTACTCCTCAAAGATCCAGAGGCCAAACCAGCCTTGGGAGTGGACGGTGTTGTTGAAGAACTCTCCAAGTGGCACTTTCTTCGAACAGATGTTGGGGTTATATGACGGGGTATCGGGGTTATCACGCATTCGGTACCAGAATCCAAAGTGGGTCCCACCAGCAGCAGCATTGTGCCTGATAACGTTGTTGGGGTTAGTAACCCAATAAGCGGCTGGGGTGATGTCGTCATTGAGCAGGCTGGTGCTTTGCTTGACAAACACAGCCAGGTTATACTGTAGGATGTTACCAGTCTCTATGCCGTCTTCGATGAAGAAGCCCCCTCCCAGAATGTCATAGATGACATTGTGCTCTACTAACAGATTGTGCGTGTTCTGGATGGTGATAGCTCGGTTATAAGACTGGTGAATGGAACAGCCACGAACGTATGATTTTTGTTGAACGTCTCCCACCAGGTGCCAATGGATGGGGCTTCGCCCAAGCTGGAATGCTTGGCCAACATGAAAGACCTGAGAACAGAACAAATAAGTATGAGACTCATTGCAGTTCACATTTAATGAATCAGACTAATGCTGCTTTTCCATTGCCACCAAGCACCAAGCCATACTCAAGCTGAACAATGAATAGATGGTTTTCTACTGTAAATTATGCAAGCTGTACCCGACTAGTACCCATGCTGATATGGGCCTGTTTACTAACAGAGCTGAAAGCATGACTAAACCAGGGTCTTTGATCATCTGATTGGTCTTGTGAAGTATCCTGAGATACGCAGATCTCACCGGTGCTACACTATGATTATAAAATTGATCATTGAGTTGCAGCCCAAGGTGCTGTGGGGCCAGGTGCACCTTAATGCTCAAACATGTTCGTTATGTACAAACTAGTTAGTAAAGAAGTACAATAACAGAGCACCACTCAGGTTCAGATCAGGCAGGCCATCCCTCCCAATCACACTGTTGCAGGTTTCACTATCTTTACCAATGTGAGTGTTAAAATCTCCCAGTAGAACAATGGAGGCCCCAGAGGGGCACCTTCCGGCACCCCATCTAAGGCCCCAGGAAGACGGGCGTTTAGTGCATAACCACAGACAGTCAGAGCCTGTCCCCTGACCTGAAGTCAAAGGGAGGCGAACTTCTCGTTCACCAGGGTCAATTCCAAACATACAGACAACACACCTGCCCAACACCTCTCACCCAAGGCAACTCCAGAGCAGAAGAGGCCAGCTTCTATCCAGGAGTTTGGGTCCAGAGTCCCTGCTGCACATTTAGGTGAGCTAGACTAGACTATATCTAGACAGTATCCCTCTACCTCCTGAAGTACCTCAGGTTCCTTTCACACCAGAAAGTCCCTAAAGCGTACTGTATGTTGGTAGATGATGATTGGTCCACCAAGGCCCCTGCCTTTGACTGCTACCTGATCCACAATGCATGGGACCCTTATCGCTCTTCCGTCGGGTAGTGGGCTCACAGGAAAATGGTCCCACATGGTTCAATTGGGCTGTGCCCGGCCAGGCCCCATATGTCAAGGCCTGACCATCAGGCACTCGCTGACAAGCTTCCCCCCCAGGCACGGCTCCCAGGCAGGGTCCCAGCATTGCTCTCCTGGGAAAGGATTCTGGTTCCTTGTTTTGTACCTCAAAGTTGAATTACCCCGGACCTTTGCCACGGGAGACACTACCAGGGGCAATTGCCCCCGACAACATTTAAAGACAAACCTAAACCTAAAAATCAACTCATATTTTCAGTTCTCTCAGTGAAAATATGTGAAACCCTGAAGTCGTTTTCTATTTCAGTTCAGTTGATGATTTACCTCAACATACTCAAGTCTTCCAATTGCCAAATTCTGGTCTGGCTTTGGGGCATGGAACATAATGCAGCCCCCAAACTGGTCACTTCCTGTTTCTTCCCCAAACCTTCCCTGGAAGCAGGTCTGGGTTGCAAATTCCCCTACAGTAAAAAAAAAAAAAAAAGCTTTTTGAACCAACAAAAATGGAATGAGACTGTGGGGCAGAGGTACTTACTTCAGGGAGGGCAGTGTAAACAGTGCCTCAGATAGCACAAGCCAGGCCCTTTCATTTAAAATCACATGTATGAAACCTGCAGCTGATCACACAATCAGTGGATGTCACCGCCCTCACTTGGCCGGTCCACAGAGTGCATGTTGTGCCCTGACATTTAATGTCAGGTGTAGCAAACCGATGGCTGATTGTGTAATTGGGGCATGTCACTGCCCTTGCTTGGCCGGTCTGTAGATAGCACACGCTGTGCTCTGTCATTAAAGGTCGGACATAACAAACCTGTGGCTGATCGGGAAATTGGGGCACTTATGAACTTATATACGAACATATATATACGAACATATACAAACATAGAGGACTAAGTCCAAATTGTGTTCATTGGGCTCCTGTTTCCAATTTTTTTTTTCTGCACGCCAATTCCTCCTAGTACGACTTCTGACCTCTACTCCTGCCGCGCAGCAGCGTAGCGTGCGTACTCCCAGCATCCTAGTTCTTAGTACTTGTGTCTACCATTAAAATGATGTTGAATAACGACTTTAATGGAATATGTACTGTATGTTTTCGGTTTCTGTTAACGTGCTCGTGGACTGACTGGGGGAACCATTCCGTCCAGATATTTTCCTATTTACAAACACGTTAGTACATCTGCCCGTGTTTTTTGTTTTAATGTTTTTAAATTAGGGAAGACATAATATAAATAAACCGCATAATGGAGAATGACTTTATGATAAGCTGCTCATTCTAAGGAGCTCTGCTTGTTACCTGTGTCAAATCCATCCGGACAGGCCTCTATCTTATCATTCCATTCGATGTTGTTGGAGCCTCTGATGACAATGTTTCTGGTGAGGAGGCCCACTTCAGCCCTCCCCTCAAACACCTTTCCATTGGGTAGTGTGACGCTCACGCCCAGGTGAGTGTACTTAAGAGGCTGCGATAGGATCAGGGTCCTTCCATTGTCCAGTACCGAGGCTATTGTTATCATCTCATTTTCCATCTGGCTGCGCCTAGTTCATAAAAAGCGAAAGGTTGAGAAGAATAGTGAGAACATTAAGCTAAATAATAAACTTGTCCTTTCTAGTCGTACTGGCACATGAAAAGTTAACCTAAATATTAGAACTTGGTTTGCTTCTTCTTTGTAATCACTCTAGAAAAAAAATGATAGCTACCTGTCACCAGTTGAAGCAATGGCAATCTGGTCCCCAGCTTTCCATGTGACTGCCTGCTTCAGAGTCAGGGTGGAAGAACCAGCGGGGGCCGTCTCATTCAAATGTGTCCAAGTGGTGGGAATTGGAATACCTAGGACAGTACGTTCATGCTCTTCATGACAATTGTCACCAACAGCCATTACTGTATCTGGAATTTAACCTGATACTTTGGCATGAATCAAAATGCGAAATGCCATTTGCGATATGTCTATTCAAACCAGCATTGTATATTGAAAGGAGAAATGGCTTCCACGATGTATACACATTCATAAATCAAGTAACTAGCTGATGTGACATTTTATTTAGTGCTACACCCCACTGAAATATGTATATATATATATATTACGCAACAGAATATACATAAGAAAGTATTATCATAGTAACCAAATGTGTTGTTCTTAAGTGAAACGGAGGAAAACATATCTATTGTAAAGAAAATATTCAGTTGGAGTGGGGTTGTTGTCCAAGGTAGGAAAGGGGTCCAGACACACCATGCAGGTCCAGTACTCCCTGGCGGACCCCCAGGGTCTTGCTTCCATAAATGGGCAGTTCCTGAGAGCGCAGGTGCCCATGCAGCGTGATAATGGCCTTGTGCTGGAACGGTGCAGCCTCTGTGCCTATCTGTTTTTACAGGAAAACTGGGTTTTACTTTGTGGACTGTTTTCTTCCCAGAACCAACATGCCTGCTAAATGGACTTAAATCTGGTACCTGAAGGACTCCTCCATCTGTTATCAGGATATTCTCTGCTTGCAGCTCAATATCTATTTCATCAAACACCAGGGTCCCACCTAAATACAAAATCCAGAGAAATTTACAGAGAATTATGTAATTTAATTATATGGATCCAAACTAAAACTAAAAATACTGGTGGACATGCATGGAATGGCTGTACCCTGAATCAGGAGCATCTTCAGCACAGGGGTACTCATATCCAGCAGGATGGTCTGACCCTTTGTGATGACTACAAACATGCCCGTTTCCGGGGGAGACTGGCCTCCCCATGTATACGTGGAGGACCAGACATCAATGTAAAAGAAATCCGCATTGTCCTATATATAGAAAGTACAAAATGAAAAAACGAAAGGTGAAGCACATAAGATGTCAATATTAATGTCGAGGACATATGATGAGCACTAACCGTCTTCGCAATGCCTCTGTTCCCGATGCTGACACGGACCACAGCTTTCTGGGACTGTGGCTGAGCATTTGTTATGCAGATGATGTGGGTGCTGTTGGTAGACTCAACGTCACACACAGATCCAGCAATGGTCACGGTTACCTCACTGATGTTCATGCTGTGGGAAGAAGAGTGGATGTTTTTTTTTTTAACAGAACCTTATTGAAAAATGACCTCTTGTCATATCACAATGAAGCCCACTGAAGAGACCCAAGGAGTAAATTCATGATTTATAAGGACGAAGTGTAACTTGAGGACAGCTTAATCATCCAATAGCATATAGGTTTTGAAAATGGTCTGTGGTTTGGATAATCAGGGATGACAATGAATATTTATATTTGCATTATCTGAGTTCTGTAGGCAACCTGAAATTGGAACCGGTGATTGTGAGCTTTGTGCCTCCAGCAGTTCCTCCTCTATGAGGAGAGAGTCCTGTTATAAACGGTGTAAGACTGGTGTTGTAGGAGAAGGCATCCACTATTTTCACTGAGCTGTTGCCATTCTGCACCTCGACTGTGCAAAATTGTTGTAGTGCTGTACCTGTAATTAAAGGTCAGAAAAATGGGTGTTCAGTCTCATATTCATTTTATTCATTGGAAACATGATGACTCTGATGATACTTCATCCAAACCTTCAGCCTTCTTATGAACATGTTTGAAATGCAAACCCAGCAATACAGATATAGTGGTACCTTGGAACACAAACTTAATTCGTTCCACAAGGCTAGCTGAATTGCAAATTGCTCGAGGTCCAAGTCGCATTTCCCCATAAGAAATACGAACGAATTTAATCTGTTCCAGATCACCCAAATGATTGCTTATCTACTTATCTACCTACCTGACTAATGATGAAAAAGCATTGACAATCAATATAAAACTAATATACACATATTTGGTTTGCTGCTATCACTGTTCACTTTCTTAGGGGCCATGATTTCTGTATCACTAAATGTACTGTAGATAAAGCACAAAAAATTCACACTGAACACAGGAACACAACTTTCACATGTCGAATTTGATCGAGAGGTACTGTGAGAGCGATTCATGGGTATCAGCACCCCAGTAGGTCCGTTTGCCTTAGTTTCAGCCCATCAGAGAAGTATCTCAAGCTGTACAAGTTTTAGCAGGTTTGTTTTGTTCTGTTGTGTTCCAAGTTTTTGATTGAGTTGCAGCTAGATGTTTCTCGACCAAAACTGTTCGAGGTTCGAATTTCGGTCGAAGTACAAGCGGAAAAAGATTCAATAGAGCCATTCAATGTCTATGTTGGTCGAGTTAAGAGGCGTTTGAGTTCCAAGATTCTACCATATTCATAAAAACAATTTGGTCTCACAAGGGGGAAAATTAGAGATTGGTAACTGTAAATAATTTTGATAAAACTGCTGGATAAATTGTATAATAGAACCATCATTCACTCTTCTCCAAACATGAAACTTTGCTTCCATGTTGGAAAGTCAACAAAAAGCCAGGTTGTCGTGCACTGAAAGTAAGAGTGCCATTTCTTCCCAGATTTTCAAAGGATGTATTTTCAAAGCCGTATTCTTACTGTTGCTTTCAGGAATCTCACAATACAGGCTGGTAGAGGTGGACCTTAGCCTCTGCACCTTGCATTCCCTGCCACAGACCATCACTCTGGAGAAGTCAGGGTCAAATCCAGTTCCTTGAACAGTCAATATGTTACCACCACCATGGCCCCCTAGATGACAGAAAAAGCAGACTGATTTACAGTGAAGGATCAAAGTATTTCTCATTGACTCTACAATGCAGCAAAGTAACAGTAGAAAATTATTAACTTTTTGATGTATATGTTATCCCTTCCACTATTTTCTCTTCATTACAGAGGCTAGTTGATACTGTATGACGTTACCTGCATGAGGTTCAACATCATTCACCAGGAACTCATAGCTGAAATCGACCAAAGATGAAGCATAGCCTTTGACTTTGTGGTGGAACACTATGCGGAAGGTTCCCCCAGCATGTGCTCCTACGGTGCACTGGACAGTGGTATCATTGATAGCAGTCACACTGCATAGTGTACCACCTATGTTAACTTCAACCAGCTGGGCATCTGTGCCAAATCCTGACCCTGCAATAGTTATAGCTGTCCCACGGTGACCTATTATGAAGAAACAGGAGGGGTAAATCAATCCCACTGCGGATTCCCTAACCAACACTTCTGATTTCTTACTCTTTACAGTATAACAATACAGTATTAGGTGTAAATAAACTTAGTTAATAATAATGAGGATTCAAAAGCAGACCAGTGCTTGGTTTACCTAAGAATATATAGTCTTGTTTTGACCATTAGTGGATGTTATTTTTTTGCATTGTAATATATGGAGCACCATAGGGGACCTGAGGAAAACAGTATTTCAATGGCATCTCTAGTTGTATATTGGGTAACGCTTTATATTAAGTGCACCTTCATAGTGAATATATTATGCATTCATAGAACATTCAGTGCACCTTCATAATGCATTCATAGAACATTCAGTGCACCTTCATAATACATTCATAGAACATTCATAAGCAGCATGCAAGTACATCCTAACATCCCTTAACAGCTTTAATATACATTAATAACAAACATTACACAATTATGTTTATTATTATATAATGTTTGTTATTGATGTATATTGCAGCTGTTAAGAGATATTAGGATGTTAAGATATACATACATGATGTTTATGAATGATTTACTTAATGAATACATTATGAAAGTGTACTGAACATTTTATGAACACAATATAAAAGCATTATGAAGGTGCAGTTAATGTAAGGCGTCACCGTACATTGATATACTTAATAAATAGCACTTTTTATTAGCTGCTGTTTCACATTAATCCACATACCTGAGGCAGGGTTGACTGCTGTGATGATCGGGGTGTCATACCATGAATAATTGAAAGTCATAGTTGGGTACGTCACAGATAGAACTTGTATCCTCACTTGTACGCTGCCCTCCTCATTGGCAGGTGTCAGGCAGCGCACTTCGTTAGGCCTCACACTTTGAAGCAAGCACAGCGAGCTCCCCACAGTCACAGACGTGCTCCCCTCCAAAAAGCCATTGCCTGTGATTAGGAGGGCCGTGCCACCCTGGGTGCTGCCAGTGACTGGGTTGAGTGTAGCGATGGCAAGGCTGCTGAGGGTGACCTCACCTTCGGCCAGGCCCTTGGTCAGGACCACTACCCTTAGGATATGATGGCCAGCAGGCAGTGAGTCTACCATGAGGGTTATGTTACTATCTGTCACCTCCAAAACCTCCAAGGCTGTGTAACCTGCATAGACAACCACATCATCCACCCGGTCTCCAAACCCCGCACCCATCACAGTGATGGTGGTGAAATTCCCACTGATGTTGCTTGGGGAGACATCAGTGATGTGGGGGACCAGCTGTGGGGAGTATTCATACTGGCAGTCACCAAGGCAGGAAGCAGTGATGGGACCCACCGTGACCTCAACATCTCCAGTAAGTGCTGAGGCAGAGGAGGTGTCACAGATGATGGTAGTGTAGTTCAGGGAGAAGATGGTACAGGGCTCGCCCACCACACTGACTGTGGGCACCTGGCCAGCCAAGAACCCTGAGCCCCAGATACTGATGCGGGTTTGTCCAGTGGTGCCTCCGGCTTTGGGTGTTACGGATTTCATCATAGGCAGGACGACAAATCGTCGACCGAACTCGCCGATCATCGACGTGATTGCCATGCCCAAGTTATTCACCTGCACTGAAACAGGATGGGCAATCCCAACTTCCAGGCCGCTCTCAGAGCCAAGCTGACAGTTGATATAGGTTGTGCTGCTATTTATTACATGACAAGTCCGGTCCCCGATATTAACCTATAATCATGAGGAAAAGTAAGCACATCTCTTGGAATGTTTAAATATATTTAGACATGGATATCTGATACTCATTTGAATGCTATCATTGAGTTAAGCACATCTGACAAATTGCAGCTATTTTCTCCTCTGCAATTATTTTCTTTACAAATTTCAATAGATGTGAAATCACAGCTTTTAAGTAATGTAATGTATGCTAATGCTTTACCTGATTGGCACAGCTGGTGTTGCTGAAACCACTGCCTTCGATGTGGATGACAGTGTTACCTGTGCCATTGTTAGGCATGATGAGGTTGACGGAAGGTGAGACACACGCCAGGAAGCTAAAGTAGAATCCACTGCTGGGATCTACATTTTGGAAGCAATCAGGCACTGAGGTGCACTCTGATCTTGACTCATTAGAGAGCTGATCATCTGCAGAAACACAGGACCATGTACATAGAATGGAACAAAAATTTTATACCTCGGAACTTATCAGAAGCTAAGCACAGTTGCACATTGTAATTCACATTGTGATTCACAGCTGTTACAGAAGGTTTTGTATGTTTACCTGGCTGATAATTAGCCTCAAATCCTCCCACGGTAAGGTTCAGCCTACTGTCTCTGTCCTGCAGAGACCGAACTTTTACCACGCCTTGCATGAACCTCTGCATTCCTACATCAACGTAGCCACTGCTGTAGTAGTAGGTACCAGGAGCTGTGAAACGGTAGCTAAAGAACCCTGATTAAAATATCAAAAAAAAGATTGATACATTTTTCAGAAGGTAGGCTTAAAGAACATTTCAGATCCATTAGATTTGCACTAATCAGTGTGTTACTGATCAGTATGGTTAACATCGGAGATTGCGACTTGAACTCGAGTTGCACTCGAGTCGCTCTTAAACTGACTCACGTAACAAACATTACATGATTATACAATTATCCAATTTAGTCACATCAGTTACTAACAGAAAAAAAACATTTAAAACGGTTAAATTTTTGGTAAATAATAATGTTAAGTCGGAACCATGATGGAGACTTGAGACTTGACTCGGACTAATTTTGTTACTCTTAAACATCTCAGGTTAAAGCTGAACTTCGTTTTGATGTTAGCCATGCTCATCTTTCGGAGGGTCATACCAGACTTCGTTTTGGTGTCTCCACTGGTGAAGCCCGCGCCATCATAACTGGTGCTGCTGGGACTGGAGACACTGAAAACCCTGTAACCGACCCCAGAGATGAAAGGGGGCACCTCCCAGCGCCAGACCACAGTGTCGCCAACTTGAGCAGTCATGGAGGAGGGACTCCACATGTACCCTATCCCATAATCTGAAGATGAAGAGCGAGACATTGGTGCTGTCAGTAAGCTGTTACGTTCCTGAGAGTATGCTCCAGAAGGAAGTTACTTGTAAACAAACCAGCCTACTTCAAAGAAATACGTAATGGCTGGTAGTGTGACGCTTTACTCGGCATCAGTACTAAGTGACAATAATATTTGTGTTATGTGGCTGATAACAAGTGAACAAAAACTTTTTTGGGGGACAGTCCAGGACCCCTTACCAGGATGGATTCCCTTATTTGTCACAGTGTAGGTTTTTTCTCTTGACTGTACGATGCACTCTATGTTGTGTTCTGAAGCTGTGGTGATTTCACACCTGACATCTCCTGAAAAAACAAATTCTAGCCTGTTATATCAAAGCTTAAGATAAACGGGCTGCCTATAAAATTCTCCGACTAAGATTGGTCAGGGAACTTACCTAGTGAGACCAGGTTCTGGGATATGTTGGAACTGAACCCGGAACCAGTCACTGTGAGCCTTGTGCCCCCATACAGAGAGCCCTGTGTTGGGTGGATGCCTGTCACCTTCAGCACATACTCAATGGTGGCATTCTCTTTCATGCTGATCCAGGTGGAAAGCAAAATTCAAATTGTCAATTATTGGGTACAAGATCCAATTGTCCTGACATACATACATCTTTACATTAGAAACAACATTCCAGGATTTTCTTAATAATACTCATTTAATCATTTTAGTCTTAGTACTCCTACCACTATACATGCAAAGGAATACATTTTTCACATCTCTTTGTCAGATGTTGCCTGTAATTTTCATTATAAATCCATCAGTGTCACACTAGTGAGTGTACCTGGCCTTAGCAGAGCCCCAACTCTCGGTTTGGACCTGCACGCTGTAGAGGGCAGGAGGAAGCTGGGGCAGAAAGCAGGTGATGTTGCTGGTGGACCAGTGGATGATTCGGCATTCCTCAGCCCCAATAAGGACCCTACTGTGGTTGCCTTGGTCTTGAAATTTCACACCCAGGATAGTGAGTATTTGGGGTCCTAAAGCAAGCAAGAGTTACAGAAAACAACGAGATCCAGTCTGTACCCAGTATCATAGCTGCAGCTTTAGAAAATGATTCAACGCCCTTCAGTATCGAGAATTCAATAGTGCAGAGGTACAGTGAGGGGAATAATTATTTGCCCCCCTATTGAATTCCTACCTAGTTCCATTTATTAAAAACATGAGAAGTCTTTCATTTCAATGGTAGGTTTATTTAAATGTCAAAAGATAGATTTTCAACTAAATAAGAAAAAAATCATTATGTAACAGGTAAAAATCAATTTGTCATTTATCTAGGGACCTCGGTTGCCAAGAAAACCATTAGTAACAAAGTATGCAGGTATAGTTTGAAATCCTGCAGTGCCCACAAAATACCCTGTTCATTAGGGCCCGTGTTCAGACCCGTCTGAAATATGCCAATGAACACTGGAATAATTCCAATGAGGCTTGGAAGAATGTGATGTGGTCAGATGAGACCAAAATTGTGCTGTTTGGCATCAGCTGTACTCGCTGTGTTTGGAGGGAAAATAATGCTGACTGTAACCCCAGCAACGCCATCCCTACTGTCAAACAGAGGTGGAAGCATTATGCTTTGAGGGTGTTTTTCTGCCAGGGGTGCAGAACGGCTGCACTGCATCGAAGGAAAGATGGACGGGGCCATGTAGCGTAAAATCTTGGAAGAGAACCTCCTTCCTTCAGCCAGGGCACGGAAAATGCATTGTGGGTGGGGCTTACAGCAAGACAAGAACCCAAAGATGCTGTAACAAGAAGCAGATCTATCTATCTTTTGCTGTTAAATAAACCTACCAGTGAAGTTATAGGCTTCTCATTTCTCTATTAACGGGTCAATTTAAGAATTCAGAAGGGGGTCAAATAATTATTTCCCTCACTGTATTAACGATTTTACAACAGCAGTCAATCAGTGAGAGATGTTCTATTAAAAGGTAAAAGTTACACTTTGTGTTTCTGCCAAGTTGACTTCCAAACCAACGCAGAACAAAACACAGTATAGAAGATGCAAAGAAAATGAACTTTTATAAGTGGCAGGCAGGACAAAACGAAATGGGTGAAACATTTACATACCTGGTTTCTGTTTAAACATTAAATCATGCTGAATAACCACTGCATAAATTCCACAAATTACTTATGGAAATGTTCTTGAAATTACAATTTTTTTTTACAATAAAACAATTGCCCAATTCCATACAATATTCACCTATTTCTGTCTAAAAGCCTGTATAAGGCCAAGAATCCATATTGCCAGGTTCTGAGCTCACCTGTCACATTGACTGTTCGTGGCCACAAGTCCATCATCAATGGGATCAGTGTTTCATCATAGGTGAAGGACTCATTTAAAAGCACAGTACTTCCCTCCAATTGCAAAGACACGGGATGGGTCCCAGCTGCCCCCTTAAAAAGAACCAGGTAGTCTGGAATAACTCACAGAGTCTGGAATAACTCACAGTCCAGTCTGACCACAGCATGTCCATTACTGCATCATGCTTCCATCTGTTTAAGTGCTTGTCCTGCTCACCGGTGGTGTTATGCACATCAGCTGTTCCAGGGAGACTGAGACAATGGTGCACCTTCTTGTACCAATCATGACGACGATTCCCTCACCAAATCCAAAGCCCAACACAGTAAGCAGTGTGCCCCCTTCAGAACAGGGAGGTGTCCAGCATTAGAAAGAGTGAGCAATGGCTACTTGTCAATACTTCCCTTTCATTCATGGAAACTCTTTCTGTCCCAAGGTATACCTTCTACACTCCCTGAAGATGCCGAGAAGGAGGACACCCCCATCTGATTGGTAAAATTGAATGAGTTTCTTCCTATGTGCTGTGCATTGCCCAGGGAGGAGAAGCTCAGGAAGACAGGGCGCGTTCCTGCACTGGCTTGGCCAACTTTGCAGGTCAGCATAACGCCTGCAAAACAAGAGCACGATGCAACTGCAAATCTGTCCTCCTAACTGTCTCCATCTGTCCTGATCAATAAAAATGACTGGTAACATTTTACTTAAGGCACTCATGTATAATGCATCATTGATACCTTCATAATGCATTATAAAATAAACACTATATTTATAAAAATGCAAAACACATTATAGCCATGTTTATTATGCATTATGAATGCTCTATTGAGCTCTCATCTTTAGTGCATTATTATGAAATACTTTCATAATACATTATAATGGCTTATATTGTGATGACTGCTTTAAGTGAAACATTACCAAATTATCTTTGCTGGCAGTGAATTTCTGACTGTGCACTGGTCAAATAGATGTGAGTGTTTGGGTTTTCTCACTTACTGCTCAAATGCAGAACAGAACATTCCACATCTCCCACCAATACTGTGACATTTTCACTGGCAAATCCTGACCCAGAAATGGTGATGATGGTGTCTATTGCATAAGAACCTACCAAAACACACATGAAATTATCATTTTTCTTCTGAAATTGAGGTCTTCCAGCTTCTCAAGCATGTTACTATAGAAATTAAAGATAGCAGAATTGTCACTCTGGCTGGTCTGCTTGCCTTCAGTGGGACTGATCCCTGTCATTTGTGGTGTGCTTGACGCCTGCCACTTAAATCCACAGTCACCGGAGCAGTTTGATGGAATTCTGTTGATCAAGACTTGTACCTAAAAAAGGACACAGGCAGGATTCCTACATGTACTGCTCACCAGTCACTGACTGGGCCATCCTCACTAACTCTCCATAAATAATACAGTTTTGAATCATTTATCTTATATTGGTAGGCAGACAAGAATCAAATATTTGGAAGTACATTCATGAAAAAATCTAAATAAAAAAGTATTAATGATGCTTGAATTTTGGGGGGCTGTAATTTAATGTGAAATGTTTTTCAGTTGAAATATTCAGTGTTTACATGTATATTTACATTAAATTACAGCCCCCCCAAAATTAAAGTATTACGAATGCAATGGATTTTTATTCAGTTAGTGTGATTAAACATTTTCTGGTGACCTTAAGAAAGAATAGTAAAGTACAAAGCTTAACACAAAGAATAACAGAATGTTTTCGTAAGAGAAAATAATTAAAACAAAAGCAGCAACACAGTGACTGAAGAATATCTACTCTGTATTAAAAATGTACTTTTCATACCTGTGGTCTGTCTTCTGGCACTCTTAAAAAATCTCCCATAATCCTTGATTTGAAAAGGCCTCCTTTAGTCTGAACAAATGCTGTAACTTTGGGATTAACCCCCTTAACAGATGAACTGTTGATCTTTGGAGGAGCACAGAGTTGACATCAAGGAAACAAAGAAGAATGCGTTATTTAGTTATTAATGCACAATCAAATGTGTTATAAGGACACAAAAGGAAAATCAAGGTTTTTCTGTATAGAAGTAACCAATGGCCAACCTGAATGAGCGGCTGGCTCCCCGTGTTGGACCGCCATTCCACCTGCCAGTCATAACCATAGCAGTTTCCAGAATGAGTCACTTGCAGCTGACCAGCCGCTGGTACCCCCTGCATTGCATACCTGAGGTCGTCTGCCGTCACGTCGACAGCCAGACCTGGACAGAGGGCGCTCATTCATAATGTGCATTGTGCTACATTTAATATTACATGGGTAAAAACACTAATTATCATGTAATTCCTAGTGATGGGGATTTCTGCCATTTTAGGCTGATTTGAGACTGTTTAGAGCATAGCAATCATCTTGCAAATTTCCTAATTTGCTGCATTCCACACTGCAGAGTGATGCACTTCTTTACCTTGCAAGCGATTGCCATTGATCTCCAAGTCAAAAGTTCCTGATAGTGGAGGACTTGCCCTTGAAAGTCTGGTCACAGTGACACTTGCATTTCCCTCCTCAAATTTAGCCATATCTTCACTGCGATTGGTGACCTTTTTCAGGGTAGATGCCGAGCGTGAAGGGGCTGTTGTCTCACTAAACATAGTAGTGCCTTATCTGGCAAATATAACCAGTTAACCACTGCTACGTGCTGACACGTGTGTTTACTCACCTGGAGGAACTCAGCGGCTAGTAGGGGAACGTTATGGCCACAGTTGAATGGAGCAGCTGTGATCTCATAGCTTATATGTGCGGATTGCATGCTCTGGAATTTGCGCACCGATACCTGCTGGAGGAAAAGGCCCTGGCGCGCCAAAGCTGGAGGTCTTCGCATTGCTGTAACAGCTGTAGGAGACGCAGAAATATTGACAACAAAAGTGAATTTAGTTATTAAAGTACCGATTTCCAAGTTTTGCGTAGTAAGTTATAATTTTTACCTTCAATCAATATTTCACCTTCAGTTAGAAGTTTGAATTTAATGTATATATGAAATACAGATGCTCCTCTTCTAACAAACTTGCAATTTATGAACTTTCAGACATACGAACGAAAAGGACTGTAAGTCCAAATTGTGTTTCTTGGGCTCCCGTTTCATGTCCACAACATGAATTTTTTTCTTTCTGTGTGCCAATTCCGCCTAGTACGACTTCTGGCTGCTACTCCCGCCGCGCGGCAGCGTAGCGTGCGTACTCCCAGCATCCTACTTCTTTGTATTTGCGTATACCCTTAACATGATGTTGAATAACGACTTACAAACATTTCAAGTTACGTTCGGAACATAACTCATTTGCAAGTAGAGGAGCGTTTATACTTTGCTGAGATAAAGTTATTGCTAGAAAAACACTTGTGTACCATTGCTATCTGATACTAGGGGCCTTTTCCCGATGTAAACAACATCCACGTAGAAATTCTGATTGGCTCCTTCACTGAACAGACGTAGGCTGGTAAGGGTGTAGTCACTCCCTGGGTATGCCATTTGCAGTGGGCTCAGCAAGTCAACACAGATGTAATTCCACCTACAATGACAGAAACTGGATCCTTAATCAACTTTCCATTTAAGTATTTAAAAACTTTAAAACTGACATAATTATGACTAAGTATGTGCTGTTTTATTTTAGGTATAACTTACGTTTCCCCCCCTTGAATGTCTGTTGGTAGCATATGTGTTAACTGGTTTTGGCCATTGCTCGTTATGTATGTAAACTCTACTCCAATCTCCCTTTTCAGCCATCCTTTGTAGGCAAAGCAGAGCTGTGGAAAAAAAGCAGAAGAATGTGGCTACATCATTTTTATATGCGTTCTGTAGCAAGGGATTTCTAGTAAGTATCTTGTACAGGAAACCTCCACCCAAAAATTAAACATTTTCATCACCATAGTGTTACATAAAACCAAAAGGGTTGTGCATTAAAGGTACATAAAAAAAACCTGATGATTTTCCCGGAATATTGTTATGATGCGCTAACAGCCCGGGATTGGTAAGGTGTAGGGTGAGTGCTGTGGGTTTTATTTCATTTTCCTGGGGGGGTGAAAGTTTCGCACAAAATTTATGTGGATATGCAAATGAGTAGAAAAAAAAAAAACAAAAATAATAATGCAAAAACTAAATTTATGCAACAGATATCTAAAACCAGACACAAATATACAAGAAGGATCAAGCATAAAAATACTATTAACTCCAGACACAGTTCATTGAGCAATTTGACCCTATGATAAAGTCTTTGAACAGCTAAAGAATGTATCTCTTCAGCAGTAAGACTGATGGGATCTGTCATTCTTTTATAATGCAATTCCCCTATTGTCAAATAAATTCTCTTCATACTGTAAATCTTAAAAATGTATTATTGAAGCCACTCTATTAAAACAAGTGAATTTTGGTCCAGTGACTCACCGTGCTGTACCTCTTGAGTGAGAGCGGTCCATAGGTTGCCCCCGTGTTCTTTGTATTGTAATACAGGAACAAGTAATCGGGGTTCATAAGGGAATATTTGCCACAGAACGCCTCTGTATCAAAGACGCGTATCCCATTGACTGAATCAGGAACCTACAAGAAAACAGAATCACTATAGAAATTTGCAGCTGCCTAAATCAGTTGTGTCCATTGGAGATAAACTGAGTGCATGGAAGCTCAGGTCCATTTTCTGGTGATCCTGAAGGTGTCCACCTCGTAGTCTTTGAAAAATGCCACTTCACGGTTCTCCACAGGCAAGATCTTCTTGGCACAATCTGCCATCAACATGGCCTCCACTGCTGACTGCACCTTCAGAGGAAGGACACACATGTCTCCTTCAAGACACTGAAAATGGACACTGGCATTTACAGTAGTTCTGCTGGGGGAGTAGAAGCCACTACCTCTGATTCAGGTGCACTGATGTTAATTGGTCTGGATAAGATGCCGCCCCACTGCAGAGTGAGAGTTTCCAGGCTGGGTTTTCCTTTGATGAGCTCGGTCACTGTAATGTTGACATCCAACTCAAGAGTTTCATAACTAAGGCTCTGGTAGGCACCTGTAAAAAATATCATTCTGGTTCATTGTGCCATTCTAATTACAGTTTTTGATGACAAACAGCATCACCTGGAAATTAAACTGGAATTTAACAAATGCAGTGAACACAAGTGCCTTGTGATACAGGTATATGGTTCACAAAATAAACTATAATATAAATTCAGTCAAATAGTTTTCTCATTAGTTTACCTTGCATACTCCCGGTATAATTACCTCTGTTTGAGTTGAAAGTCACCTGGTAAATGGACCTTTCACTATCGTCCACTTTTATCACCTGGACCACGTCTGGCTTTATTGACCACAGACTGTTCAGGGCATTCTGCACATCTTCTGCGGAGGCACTCACAGCAATAGGAACTACAAAACATGTCATCAGTCTCCTTAGGTGAACTTCTTATTATAAAGGACTTCATGTTTTACCAATAAGGGGGTAACGGAGTTCATATTTTATACGTGATATTATTCTGCTTGACAGCTGGAAACTAATCTTTAAAACACTGACAGTTAAACATGCAACAAAGAGGAATATCAAAATATACATTTAAATTACTTATTTGATTACAAGTAATAATGGTTTAGCTCAACACTGAGTTAACAGCAAAATATACCATTTTACCATATACCAAGCCTAAAACCAAGAGAAAAGTCTTGCCTGTTTTCTCTGAGCTGTAGATGAGTCTGTAGTAAGTGCTCTCACAGGTGTCCAGCTCAAAACATCCACTGCTGATGTTCACACTCTGAACCTCACTGACTGGTTCTGCAGCAGTCCAGTTTTCAAAGGTGACCAGCTTCATTTAAAGATGAGACATAATAAAACAGGTCATATTGCAGAACTAGAAGGTGTGTGGATTTGCGGGGGTAGGACATAAGGAGCTGGGTGATGTCACTAAGATGACCACCGGCATGACGCAAGAAAAGGGGACACCCACAAATGTTGATCCTGGGGAAGGCGGTTAGGGGGGAGGGAAAAAGGAGGACAAGGGGGCTAAAACGAGGGCAGCCCACTTCAGAACGTACAGAGTGCTGGAAAACCGCACTGTCTGGACTAAATCAGGCTGACTGGTCACCTAGACTGAACCCTTTAGCCAGGCCCCAAGCCCTTATTTAGCTTCTGCTAAATAAATGAAATATGACGTAAAGTAATTGCAGCTTAATCAAACACACACTCAACGGCCAATAGTGTGCCAGGTATTTAACGTGAACATCACACTGCTAGAGGAGGTTTACACATTATGACACATGGTACTATTCTCAGCCAGCAATACTCAATGTGTATTCAATTCAATTCGATTCGATTCGATTCAATTCAATTCAATTCAATTCAATTCAATTCAATTCAATTCAATTTTATTTATATAGCGCTTTTAACAACAGTCATTGTCACAAAGCACTTTACATGTAGCTGGCCAGAACCCCACCAAGCAAGCCTGTGGCGACTGTGGCAAGGAAAAACCTTGAGAGGAACCTAGACTCAGAAGGGGACCCCATTCTCCTCTGGGCGACCGGGGACCATAAAACTGCATTTACATTCACATTAATTTCAGTCCATATAGTTTTATAAGTCCCAATAAGTCCAAAAATGTTGCACTTAACTAATTCTTATTTCAAGAGTCGGGAATCGATGGAGTCGATTCCAAGAGTCGATTCCAGACAGCAGTATACCCAATTCTTGATTCCAAAGACTTAAGAATACGAAGGGAAAAAGGTCTTGTAAAAAGACAGAGTAGTATGAATTACAAGGGATCTTGATATTTCCAGTTAATCAGATTAAGATTTTGGAGTAGGGCTGTGCGATGAGACGAGATAAAAATGTCTATTAAATTAATAATTAAATAATGTGGCTCTTTGTTGATTTGGCTTCTTTTTATTCTACCGACTTCTGTCAGATTGGAGAATATTGTATCGACGACAAGATCTGATGACAGGTAGTTTTAAAGGAGTGCACACATTTAGCACATTGACACTGCACACGAGAAACATGATTGGGGCATTAATCACTTTTCCTTTGCTTCAGTATCAACTACAAGGCTTGAAAGACCAGGCAATTAACGATATTGTCATAAATGGCAGCGAGCGCCTCATAACCGTTTTGCTTTCAGTGTCTATGGGTCTCATCCAATAATATCGGTGCTACCTTAATATAGTTTATTTTTAATTTGCTTTTATATAACATTTATATAACGTTATTTCACGTCACCAAATGCCCTGCACTGAATATGACTGGTGACTATAAGGCCCTAATTGACTTAACTTACATTAACTTGCTCAGGGTTCTCTAGTACCATGACTGTATTAACTTAGTTCTATCAACTTGTTTTTGTTTGACTCTTCTGCCGGCCCCTGGAGGATGGGCTCCCCCTTTGGG
>JAODKE010000051.1:17705165-17727171 GCA_026779605.1 Mormyrus hasselquistii
AACCGCGCCCAGGCACGATTGGGAGCACTCACACTAGTCAAACGAACCGCGCTTTGGTGGTCAAACGCACTCGGGCAGGGTTCACATTGCCTAGTGTGAGTACACCCTAAGGTGCATACTGATCTAATGTTTGGTCATTATCAATGAATTGGAACGCAACTTTTATCTCAAGCAGTTACTATGTTTGTCACTATATCTGTTAATTCTGTGAACCTTTGTGAACTCCTGAAAGGCACAAGTCCTGAATAACACAATTGAAATACTGATCTCATGTTTCTTCAACATTCAGGAATCATGATGCATATTTTATATCAAGCAGACTTGATATCAATGTATTTATTGATGATTTGTAATTTACTAGTAACTGTGCCCCCTCAGTGTAACCAGTTAATTTTGTTACTTTAAATACAAATGCAAAATAAGTTTTTTTTTTAACTGGGTCCTGTTTATTCCTACAAGAATATATTTTAGGCTTTAGGGATACTCAGCAGTGGTGAGCACATCTAACCAAAAATTAAGTTAGCTTTAATAACCACTAATCCACTAACTCCAAAGATAAATACCGTAATGCTAAACCGATTAACCACTAAAACATCCTGCAGAAGCTAACGATAACTGCTCGATTAGTGCTACGGTAGCCTAACTCGACAAAGTAGCTCAATTCGCCAGAACACCGGAAAACTGTATAAAGTTCATTTTAAAGTTCAGGGTTAAGGTTTGAACCGGAATTTCAATACCGCGATAAAGTTAGTTTTACCCTATATGCAGTTTTCTGGCTGTGTTTCAATGTGTTATATATACTTATATATATTTCAAAATTTGTGTGCGCACTTGATGTTCAACAGCCCACCTGTCTTGCTTAAAGTCACTGGCTGTGAATTATTAAATAATTAAGAAAATAATTAAATAAATGAGTATAAAACACATAATATGTATACATGGTAATATACATTGTCCTGCATTTAGCACACCTATCAGGACATGTCTGTATCACTTATAGGCCAAAATTCCATTTTTTGTATTTCAAACGGACACAGCACAGTTATCAATGTATTGCGGGATCTTGCAAATGTTTATCTTTTTTTTCCTCCCATGTCCCCTCCCGGGTTCCGTATTGAATTAACATGCGAGCTGGGTGGACGGCGTTAAATACAGGTGTGAGCGCACCCAAAACGCATTGAAAACGCATCGACATCAACATTCGGGGGTGGTCTGGCACGCATATATCCCCCTTCTTACAGCAATGTAAACGCGAATGTGTACCGGGCAGCACTGAAGGACTCATTAAATACAGCAGCGGTATTTGACATATAATTTATTGTATGTCAGAACGTAAATCATATCATTGCGGAGTGCGACATTGTGTACTAAACTGCATTGTGAACAACGGGATCTTTGTCCCTACAACACCAAAAAAAAAAAGTTTGAATCTTCTGGAAAGCTGGTTTAATATCGCGACCCATTGGCATGGAAACGTTGTCAGAATGCGCAGCATTAATGTTCCGAGCAAATTTGGTAAAAAGAAATTGTATTATTGTTTGAAATTTGCACAGATCATGTATTTGATACAAACTTAAATTTGATGATATGCATGTCAAATAAATAGGATGTTAATTAAGCTGCTTCACGCTTTATTAATATTGGTGAAACGTGCTGGTAAAAATTACTCAAACGCAAAATTAAAGCGTATAGGCAAGAATGTGCGTTCAATTGCATAGATAATGGATATGTTAATAGAAACATATAATAATAGTGTGATTGTTTATGTTGTTTTATATTGGGCTGTCCGGAGGCTTGAACATCCGGTCAGAAATTCAGTTCCACTCCGGCCCTGACTACTGTACTTCTTTCACTTGTTCCAAGTCAGACATATAATTCATCTTATCAGACAAAACAATGAACCTCTTTGTTGAGATTTTCACAAATTTTGAGCTTCATTGGCTATGACTAAAAGCTGAAATATTAAACAGCAACCCAGACTGAACCCTTTGCCCTTCAATAGAAAAGTATTAACCTAAGTACTAAAAGACCTTTTTAACACGTGTATTTGTATCGTGTTGACGCGGTATAAAAATGCATGCCTAAAACATTAAAAGAAATACAACATCCTTTATGGGATTATTTAAAATAAAAGGACTCATTAATTGTTGAAATATTCATTCATTCATATTTATTGATTTCATTTTGAGTATTATGACGTTCATTACAAGCATCCTAGGCAGTTTGGTTATACTAGAATGCGCCAATACCTTTTCCAAGTGTGAACGGGGCCAAAGTTGGTATAAACTCTAATCTGCTAACGAAAAAGTAGCAGTACCCTTCCCACCACTGGCACCCAGTAATTATGACATTATTATATTAATATTAGATTATGCTATTCTGGTAAGCTTATGTGCCAAATGGCCCCAAAGATTTCTTCCAATTAAAAAGCATAAAATGTATTGTAATTATGGTCTTTGTTATGCTGAGGGAAATTATCACTCACATGGAAGGAACACCAGTAAGTCCTGCTGTTCCCATAGCAGATGTTTTCTTCAGGAACCGGCACGCCATCCACACTGACGTGCACCACATAATCGTCCTCCGGCATTGCTCTGTGAATTAAGTGTTTCTCTTTGCGTTTATGATTTACATATTGTAGATTGAACGATTGAAAAAAAATATCTAGCAGGAAGCCTTACCTGGTGTAGCAAAGTATTATTTTTCTATGACTGGAGGCCTTTTGCACATCACAGGGAAAGGATCTTGTGCTGGACACCAGCTGGACACTGTTCCCAAGGTCATTACTGTCACTGCTGAGGCTGAATTGGGTTTCTTGGGCAAATCCTTCAAAATTAATATGTCCGTTAGAAAAGATGGCCCATCCATCCATCCATCCATCCATCCATCCATCCATACTGCTTATCTATACTGAGTTGAAGTGAACCTGAAGAAAAAAGTCGCCCACCACCTGTTATACTGACCACTAAGCCATAGTGCTGTTCATATGGGACAGGTACCTTCTCCTTGAATCGTAAGGCTTGTTCCTCCATTAATGCTTCCTTCGTTTGGCATCACTCTTCTGATTATTTGTGCATCTAGGAAACGTAAATGAGAGACGCATAAAGCAGATTAAGAGGTAAGATGTAACTGTAGGAGCCATTAAACGGTCAATATTGCAAAGAAACAGAAGGATATAAATAATCGAGGCAAATGTACGTGTAGTGGGTGACCTACCTGAGAAACAACAGAGTGAAATAAGCACCGTGAGGTGTGTTAGTTTGAGCTGCTGTAGATGCCTCATCCTCTTGAGATTGATGCTGTAAGACGCAACGCAATGCAGCTGACAGTCCGAAGCATCGGGCTGCAGAAGGGAAGCAATAATTATACACAATGTAGATCAAACTATTGAAAAAATGAAGCGGGTACATTTCACAGTGCGGTCAAACATCAAGAATTAACTAAAGAAAATAGGAAAACAAATGCAGTAATCGAACACTTCAGAAATACACAATTACACAGAAATTCATGACATATTTCAGCTTCATTCAGGTGAATCAGAATGATATTCCCTTTCACCATCATTTAGATCATACCGTGCTGTATCAAGCAGGTCAGATATTCTGCACTATGTTGGGGGCTTTTTGTAGAAGTACGGGGTGAGTCCTGGATACCAGGCTATGTACCTGCATCGTGGAGATAACACACCTTTGGCATAGCAACGTTCTGCAGTCTTCACCCTGTAATTATCTGTCCCAAGATCCTATTATATTTTTTGTTAGGTAACTATTAATCTGGTTTCTATGGTCAACGTGTCACCTCTTCACTGAGCAAGCGTTTCCTTTCAGTAGATAAATAATTCCTGAAATACTGAATTGTTGTTTCCTGGTCCTCATTAGAACCAATTTGAATCTTAAGCAATGGTAAGATTAACTGATTCGTGAACGTTCACAATGCCGATATTTACCGGCGATACTTCCCTTTAAAATGGTGACCCATACTGCTTTGCACACTTGTGTGTCTGCTGTGTGGGTATAACACTCATCTTGTTTCTCCTCATATTTCAAGCAAGCTGATTTGAGCTCACTTTGTCCCATAACCATCACAGGTCTGCAAGTCCAATAACAGTTGACTATTTGGGTTTATAATAGAACAGATATTTCTTGTTAACCCCCATAGAGAAATTCTCCTTTTGCCTACCCCTCTAACTCTCCTTGAGACACACAGACCGGTGACCGCAAGCTTGGGGTCACAGCACAGGGTCAGCCAGCTCCCCTGGACGTGCACTATATACACAAAAGTATTGGGACACACCTCTCATTCATCAAATTCAGGTGTTTTATTCCCATCCATTGCTTGAGGTTTATAGTCATGCAGTCAGGTTTACGAACATTTGCAAAAAAAGGCTTGTTCTGAAGAGCTCGGTGATTTCGAGCCTGGTGCTGTCATCGGATGCGACTTCGCAATAAGTCAGTTTGTGAAATTTCTTCCCTACTAGATATTCCGCGGTCAAATGTAAGTGGTATTATTGCAAATTGGAAGCGTTCAGGAAGAACAGAAACTGGTATACAAAAACTGAAGCAGTTCTGTTGATTGACGAATAAGGCTTCTCTGTCCTGCAGTCTGATAGATGAGTCTGGGTTTGGCACATGCAAGGAGAACGCTACCTGCCTGACTGCATTGTGCCAAATGTAAAGATTGGTAGAGGAGGGATAATGGTATGGGGTCGTTTTTCAGGGGTTAGGCTAGGCAGGTGTTCCAGTACTTTTGTCCATATAGTGTATGTTGGACCTCCTTCAGGACAACTGGAAGAGCATCCCAGGAGGCCACCTTATGAAAATGATGTAGAAGAGAAAGCAAGTCCCTGGTGCAATTGAGCTTAAGGGTTTTACGCAAAGGCCTAATGGTGGGTTCACTCTGTTGACCACGGGATTTGAAACAGCAATTTTATGAGTCCCAACTGATCAAAACATTGCTTTTTGTTTAAAAATTGTTTTGGTCATTGCATAATCCATATGTATGTTATTTTATAGTTTAGTAGACATGTTTTCTGAGCTGCATGATCACATCCATCTATTTTTTGACCATTTAAGGCACTGACGCTTGAGCACGGCAATGACGTAAAATGGTTTCTGGAATTACATTCCACACCACCCCTTGGCGTGTCTGTTGGTGTCAGTTTCCAAATCTGAAAATCTGAAGGGTCCCAGTGGTTCTATAATGACTGCCTTCAGCCTACCAACATCTATGCCTGTTAGGCACCTGGGTGTTTACCTGGACAACAATGACAAGTGTGACAACTGACAATGACAAGTGTGACACTGAGAAGGCGGGGGTCCACCTTACATGTCTTTTTTTCTTTTTATTTCTGTATTTATTATTCAGATAAACAAGAACATTTAAAAACAACAGTGTAAATGATTTTCTATTTTTTCAGAAGAACCCCAACCCCAAAAAGAACAACAGATAAACAAGAAAACAAACAAACAATAAGTAAATAAATGAAAGAATAAATGAAAAATAGTAAGAGAATAAAAAAAGAATAATAAATAAATAAATATATAAAAAAATAAAATTAAATATTGGGAGTACAACTAAAATATATCAAAGTGTCGAGAGTGTTATCTATGAACAATTTCCCTATCATTTATGATATTCTGATCTTTTCTAAGGATATGTCTGTAAAAGACACTATACCATTACATATTTTTGAAATCAAACCCTTTAAATGGATAGAGGTTTGTAAAATGTTATCCATCTGCAATTTTGGCGCAAAATTTGGAAAAGCCGTACTATGAGTCCTAATGAAATGCCGGACTTGGAAATATGGAAACAGATTAGATTTTGATTCAATATTTTGTGGACAGATAATCAAAGCTGACAAATGTCCCATCATTATAAAGGTCCTTAAATTTACACAAGCCTGATTTTTGCCATTCCAACCTTACAGCTCCGTGTGTGTTGGTCACCTTGAATATACAGCGTACACTCCCTTAACCACCAGGGAACACCTACTCCATGCGGGAATCGCAGCATGGCGGAAGGTCTGGAGCCAGTTTTCATCCAGTTCTGTCGCTATGGGATTGTATCTATGCTGTTCAAACACTATTTATCTAACCCGACATAACATAAGAATGGCCAGACTGCTTCAAGGTCCTAGAAAGGCATATAACTGGTACCACTCTTATAGGATCACTTTTTGGAGTGTGACTGTTGGAATTTTTGTCAAGAAAACAAACACATTTGAGAGGTCAGGCGCTGATGTTAAACACTGACGGTCTTACAATTTCCATTCTATTTTATTCCAAAGGTATTTGACGGGGTTGAGGTCAGGGCTCTGTGAAGGCCAGTCAAGTTCTTCCACATCAGACTCAACCAGCCATGTCTTTATGGACCTTGCCTTGTGCACTGGGGCACAGTCATGCTGGGACAGAAAAGGGCCCAAACAAAAGAATGTTCTTTGCCATTCCATCCTGATTTTCATACATCAACATTTTTGGAAAAAGAATAAAACCAGCACAGACATACTGATATCTGCTAACTTAAGAATTAGATATCTGATCTACCCATTGAAAATAGGGCTTCACCCATATATTAGTCGGGCAATAAAACTGGCTGATAAAGCTTCCATGAGTAACACTGTACTTGATGGGGCACAGATAATATAGTATTGTCCTATCACTTATGCGTTAATTAACCACACTAAATCTTAGTTACATACCGATATCATTCATTATTAATGATGCAAGTGTTATCTCAAGCGATTGCTATTTTTTACTATATCGGTTAACTCTGTGAACCTTTGTGAACTACTGAAGGAACAAGTGATGAATAACACGTTAAATTCTGGTCTCGTGTTTGTTCATGATTAATGAATCATGATGCATCTTTTATCCCATGCACGTACTGTATTTGTCACTATGTCTGTTTATTCTGAAACCCCCTGTGTAAAGGAATAATTAATGACTAACACAAGTGAAATACCGATCCCATGTCTGTTCATCATTATTGAATCGTGGCACATATTTTCTCTAGTAGTGACTGTATTTGTTGATGATTTGAACTTCAGTAGTAACTGAGTTATTACCAAGTATTTGTGCCCTGTAAAGTGTTACCAAAACACCTTGCTCATCAAACACTGGTGTCTTTAAACATTTATGATCAAAAATGAATTAGAATTTAGTGATTAATTGTCATTGTTGACACACAACAACGAAACGTCCTCTGCATTTAACCCATACTGTATGTGCCAATGTGACATAGCAGAGGGCAGCTAATTCAGCGGCTGGGGAGCAGTACCACGCTCAGGGTACCTCAGTGGTGGCTTGCTGGTCGGGGATTCAAACCCGCAATCCTTCAATTACGAGTGCGCTTCCCTATCCATCAAGCCACCACTGCCCACAGTGAAGAAAATTCTGAGAATCTGTGATTCCTGCATTATAACTGCGTGTGAGTTTCTCGTGTTTGGGTTTAACTCACTGACAATAATAAGTCTCTCCATGACACACAGTCAGACATGTAGGTGAGAGTGAGCTTGGCAGTGAAGGGCAGCCACCTGTAGCACCAGCCATGGAGCTGGGGGTCAAGGGCCTCGCTCAAGGGCCCACAGATATGTGACTATTCTGTTGAGGTCGGCCTCAAACCAGCGAACATCGGACCACAGACACAGAGGCTTAGTCCGCTGAGTTTACAACTGTGTCCCCCACTCAGTATTTAAGACAGGTATATCTTAAAAACCATGAAGTACTTCTATTAACAATGACCTGAGACTGAGAAAATAGCAACCATGCAGCTCACGGTTAAGTATATACTAAAACGACGATATCAAATTTCTCTCTTTTAATGTATTTTATTTGAACATTTTCCAACCAGCAAACGGTTTTTAAAAAAAAAAAAAAAAGTTACCTAAAACATTTAAAAAAAACTGCCAGGGAAAAATAGCTGCAAAAGAAATACATACATGATACGTTTAGAAAATAAGAGATGAATTAGCTCCGTGGTCAGATTCACAAGGTGGAATGCTGAGCTAGGAAAGCCCTTATTCTCTGCAGAAGCTCCTTTTTCACACTGTCTGGTACAAGAGCTGCAAGGGAAAACAGTCACTACAGATGATCACGTCACATTCTCATCAATATTAACATTCCAACTGGTCATCGATAATTAATGAATAGCATGCACTTCTATTAACTATGAAAATGCATTACAATTAATAATAAGCTAAATACCTCTTCCTTTCGGTGTGATTTCAGCAACCAGGTCCTCCACTGTCACGTGCTCCAAGCCCTTCTCTCTGATCACATCTGCAAACCACAGATGTGATCAAGTTGTTGCCGATGACGTGTATGACAAGGGTTCGCAAAAAAAGCTTGGAAATGGCTTTGAATCAGTAACCTTCTGATCGCGAAGTCCCACCCCACCACCCGACACTGGGAACTTATTGCATCCATTTACTCCAGGTCTCACAATCGCCTCACCTTTGCAGTGCGCCTTCAACTCATCCTTCCACCCACATTCAGTGAGTTTTGCCCTTAGCAACTCCTTCAGGCTGGGGTTGAGGGAAGCCAAAGAATAAAACAAAGAGATGATCAATTCGCTATTTCATTAGCATAGTACCACTGAATTCCTTTTGAAATTTGCCGTCTACATGTTCTCCTACATGTTCTCCTACATGTTCTCCTTGTGCATTTGCTCTGGGTTCCCCCCACAGTCCAAACACAAGATAAATCAGGATGAAATATATATTCATCCTAAGGGGAATTATTGTGTCAAGGTCATATCTTTCTCACTGCAAAATTAAAGCGACAAACATAGCAAATGTAAAAAAATATGATACCAAATAATAAAGAATACAACTATAAAGACAAACTTGACTGAAAAAAGAGGGAGTACGCATGCCGTTCGGTTAACTGGTGTCTTTACATTTCCCATAGTATGTGACTGTGTGCATGTGTATGCACTCCGTGATGGACTGGCATCCCACAGACAGACTGTCTCACCCCACCCTGTGCCCTATGCTGCTTGAAATGCAAAGCTGGATGACAATTTATATAGGTTCTCTCATATTAAATGTAAGGACAAACTAATGGGCAGAGGTGGAGATTTCAGGTCTAGAGAGTATAAATCCAGACCAGGATTTTGTTTCAAGCAACCACTTGAGTATAGAGAGTCACAGTCACAGAGTACTCAACTGGTTGGTTGAAACAAAATCTTGGTCTGGATTTGTACTCTTTGGACCTGGAATCTCCACCTCTGCTGATGGGACATTTTCAAACAGCATAGAATTGTTCTGTAAATTATACATGTACAATAAATATTAAAGATGTCCTTCAAAACGATTAATTGATGTAACTGGAATGAACTTTCACATGGATGAACATGTAATCTGGACAACAGTGGTTTCCATAGAAACATAATTTAAATACGTGAACTGATTTTTAAGCAGTGATGAATTTTAAATGCACTTTTAAAATTATGAAGTACAGATAACCATTTTGTTCCACGTAAAGCAAAACATACTTGAAAGTTGAACTTACCGCTCCCGTTCACCCATCTCTATCAACTTTTGATTAATCGCAGCTCTCATTTGTAAATCTTTACTCATTTTTTCCTGCTGAAAATGAAAAAGGAATAATCCATTTGGGGAACATATTGCAGCTCCCTACCCAAAACAGACTAATATGTAAGCTATGTTTATGGTGCAAAAACAAAAGAAAAATACTAAAACGTATACCTCTCGGTATTATAAAGTACCATAGATGGAGAAAGACAATTCACGTAGTCGTAAGTCAGAAAGAGAATTTTCAGATCAACAATCAATAGATTGAAATCAGTATATGTCTGATATCCAGTCACCTAAAGTTCATAAATACATCTTAATTAGTAAATAACGTAAACATAAAGTGCATGCACACTAATAGTTCTCCTTTTTTCAAGCAACTAAACTTCTTAACGTTATTTCAAGTATAATAATACAACAATGTCTGGGTTTGCTCTGCAATTCTCAGTTCACAAAAATACTATTTAAAATGGCTAGATTTTATACGAATTATACATTTCTAGTTATTTGCACAAGATCAAGATTAATATCGAAATGCATCAGATATCCAGGTTAAATGCATCGTTTTAAAAATCCTAATGTTAGTTGCCTTGCTTGAATTATTATAGCGAAACATTTACTGTGCCAAGATGATAGCAGCTGGCCAGTAACCACACCGTATACTCTTAAAGTTACTTAAAATATAGGTTGCAGCGTTATTTCCTGTAAATCGTACTTATTTATTCTATATCGTCTCTACGTACCAAACAGGTTCCGCTTACAAAAAGACAACAACCATTTATACTTCACTATTTCAGTACGCCTGTTTGTCTTGTTAGAAACATTGCTTTAGGGTCAGTTTATGCGCACAAAACATTATCTTTACCCATTGTGACAAAATTAAGAAACTGATCCAGAATCAGTTATTTGCTAACAGTGTCTCACTACCGTCACGTAAAAGTAACCGGTACTTTACCATCCCGGTAACATTAAAATTCCGTAATGCAACATAGACAAAAACATAGTTCCTATGTATACTTATGTAGCAAAGACTGCTACTAATATAATATAGTCCTACGATTCATCGTGTGAAATTGTGATCCTCAATTTTTAAACAAAAAATTCACTTCGTTTTCAATCTATGCGTACATTTGCTTTATAAGCTGTACCGTTTTTAATAAAGATTAGAAAAAAGTTAATATGTTGAGAATTCATGTATTACAACATACATAAAGTATTTTTCTTCATGATTTTACTTTTTAATTTAACTATTTTTACGTAATATATTGGAATTTTCTCAGCTGTATGGTTTGATCGTTGTCTTAAAAAGGCAACCTATTATCTTTTGTTTCAAGTGTGGCTCTTTGATCATGGCGTCACTTCCTTCTTTAGTTGGGTCGGTCCTTCGAAAAAATCCGGGGTAATACAAACAGGAAACACGCTGCATGTGCTATTCTGAATGTTGATGTTTTGAGTAATACATTTAAAATAGAATTAAAAATACTGTCAATTTAAATTCGTTTCATTGTATAGATGTGAAATGGCTGCTTCAAATTATTCCCTGAAGGTCAACAGACAACTACTGGACCCAAGTTTCGAAAGTTATAGGTTGTCTTTGGACCCCATACCAACTTACACGATTGAGCTAGATGCAGGTGAGTCAATGGAAGCAAGGATGCTGTTTTCTTCCCGAAATCTTGCTTTAATATTTTCACTTCTGGTGTTTCATGTGAATACGATTCACATCATTTTTGGTTGGCTAGTTAAAGATGCATTGGAGGTACGGACATCCAGCTTACGTAAATTTACGTTGCCCAACATTAGTATTAAGGGGATACTATGGTCATTTAGTCTAAACGCCAGTTTACGTGATTTTTTTTTCTACAGAGTTCAGAACCGCAGAGGTGTTGTGGTTCATAGATAAATGGTGCCTTGGATTGTAATTTCAGGTTCTTCTAAAGTTCAATATACAAGTAAATATAACAGAATATTTCACATTTTGTCATCGCCTATCGTATGAAACAGACATTTAATTACACCTGCTCTAAGGAGAACAGTCTGTGATATATGTTTAAACCGAAACACAATTTATAAAAAACTGGTCGTAAAGAATGTTAAGGATGTACTTTCAGTAACCACACCGTATACTCTTAAAGTTACTTAAAATATAGGTTGCAGCGTTATTTCCTGTAAATCGTACTTATTTATTCTATATCGTCTCTACGTACCAAACAGGTTCCGCTTACAAAAAGACAACAACCATTTATACTTCACTATTTCAGTACGCCTGTTTGTCTTGTTAGAAACATTGCTTTAGGGTCAGTTTATGCGCACAAAACATTATCTTTACCCATTGTGACAAAATTAAGAAACTGATCCAGAATCAGTTATTTGCTAACAGTGTCTCACTACCGTCACGTAAAAGTAACCGGTACTTTACCATCCCGGTAACATTAAAATTCCGTAATGCAACATAGACAAAAACATAGTTCCTATGTATACTTATGTAGCAAAGACTGCTACTAATATAATATAGTCCTACGATTCATCGTGTGAAATTGTGATCCTCAATTTTTAAACAAAAAATTCACTTCGTTTTCAATCTATGCGTACATTTGCTTTATAAGCTGTACCGTTTTTAATAAAGATTAGAAAAAAGTTAATATGTTGAGAATTCATGTATTACAACATACATAAAGTATTTTTCTTCATGATTTTACTTTTTAATTTAACTATTTTTACGTAATATATTGGAATTTTCTCAGCTGTATGGTTTGATCGTTGTCTTAAAAAGGCAACCTATTATCTTTTGTTTCAAGTGTGGCTCTTTGATCATGGCGTCACTTCCTTCTTTAGTTGGGTCGGTCCTTCGAAAAAATCCGGGGTAATACAAACAGGAAACACGCTGCATGTGCTATTCTGAATGTTGATGTTTTGAGTAATACATTTAAAATAGAATTAAAAATACTGTCAATTTAAATTCGTTTCATTGTATAGATGTGAAATGGCTGCTTCAAATTATTCCCTGAAGGTCAACAGACAACTACTGGACCCAAGTTTCGAAAGTTATAGGTTGTCTTTGGACCCCATACCAACTTACACGATTGAGCTAGATGCAGGTGAGTCAATGGAAGCAAGGATGCTGTTTTCTTCCCGAAATCTTGCTTTAATATTTTCACTTCTGGTGTTTCATGTGAATACGATTCACATCATTTTTGGTTGGCTAGTTAAAGATGCATTGGAGGTACGGACATCCAGCTTACGTAAATTTACGTTGCCCAACATTAGTATTAAGGGGATACTATGGTCATTTAGTCTAAACGCCAGTTTACGTGATTTTTTTTTCTACAGAGTTCAGAACCGCAGAGGTGTTGTGGTTCATAGATAAATGGTGCCTTGGATTGTAATTTCAGGTTCTTCTAAAGTTCAATATACAAGTAAATATAACAGAATATTTCACATTTTGTCATCGCCTATCGTATGAAACAGACATTTAATTACACCTGCTCTAAGGAGAACAGTCTGTGATATATGTTTAAACCGAAACACAATTTATAAAAAACTGGTCGTAAAGAATGTTAAGGATGTACTTTCAGTTAAATGGACTAATGTGATAACAAAGACCAACACAACGAATTAACAATCTCAAGGGTCATTTTTAAAAAGTACAAAAAATGAGATATGAATAGCAGTGTATATCTTACATTTTTCAAATATGTTATGCAAGTGAATCCCTCAAATCTTCCACTAGGTGGCAGGCGTCTGTCGCTGGTAATCAGCGCTTTACGAATTATTACGTAACTCGATATTACTAGAAATGTTTTGTTCTGTATCACAGCGCTCTACCTAAAGGTCACCGTGAAGTGTCCATTTATTTTCTCACAGTAGCCTCTGTTTCAGGTGTACTTGCCTGGATATTTTACGTCTGTGTTTCTTTTTGTATATCAATGGCTAATGTGCAAAAAGGAAAAACTAACACTGTCATCGGTGTAACAATTTTGATTTTTTTTCCCCTGCTCCTTTCGTAACAGATTGCAAATAAACTTTTAATTGCATGATCAGCAATGGAAAAAGTAATTAGTGTCACCTCAGGTTTTTGCTACCTTCCCGCTAATTCCTGCAGAGTTGAATGCTAGTTCAAGAGCTAAGACTTAACTGTGCATGTAGCTCCCCAGCTTAGTGTGTAAGAGATCTGAACAACAACATCCAGTACAATATACTATAGCAATGTACTATAGCAGAATACTTTTATGTGCTTTAATGTATAAGTAAGTTAGCATTGCATTGTAGAGTCTTGCGTCATGCCGGACTGTGGCGTTCTCCTCTGTCCCGTCCTTCTCCTCCAGCCGTGGCGGAGGTCAAGCTCAGAGACAGCCAGTACACCCTAGACCATGTGCGGGCATTTGGCATGTACAACTACTTGCATGGTGACCCCTGGTACCAGGACAGCGTCTACTTTGTGGACTGCAAGGGACGCGTGCTGAACCTCACCGTCGCGCTGGTAAGCCCACTGGGTCACGGGGATGCAGACTGACGCGCCGGAAAGCCGGAGGGCAGGGAGGAAGATGGATGGAGTAGCTTTGTGTCTCCAAAAGTGTCAAAGGAGAGCAGTTAAACAGAGCAGCCAAGTCGTTTTGATAGGTTAGGCCCTTGTAAATTCCTAACCTTATTAAGCTCTGATCTGCTCATATTGGTGTAATGTCTCAGCCTGAAGCACCTCGGGCTGCGTATTGATGACATTCATGAGGATTCCGTCCTCCTCATGAGAAGAATCCGCCACCTTCTCTGCCTGCTTTATGGGGGCAAAATGTGGCTCAGCAACTTAGGACGCTCTGCCGGCGATCAGAAGGTTGTTGGTTCAAACCCTGTGGTCGGCAAAGTGAGTTCACAGTTTGGCCCTTTGGCGAGGCGATAGCAACGGCAACTTTATTTATAACACACTTTATACACAACTAAGTTGACCAAAGTGCTGCAAATGTATTAGAATAAAAGCCAAAAATAAACTAAAAAAACAGATATAAAATACATAAAAGTTAAAATAAATAGAATAAAATAAAAAATAAAAACAAATTAAAAATGTCAACATGTCATGCTGTATGAAAGGCCAAATTAAACAAATGTGTTTTAAGAAGTGATTCAAACATAGACGTAAAGGATGCTTGTCTGACATATAAAGGCAGCTCATTCCACAAACGCCCGACGCCCTCTGAGCTTCCCACCCCCTTAACTCATTAGCCTGACCTTGCTTTCTCAAAATGTACATCAATTTGGATTAAAATGTCTTGATAAACAAATAAAATGCAAAACGTGCATTATTCCCCTGCAATTAATCTGCTCTGTTTATTTAATGGCTGCTACCTTGAAGTCTTTTTATTTCATTTCTATCCTGTACTCTTTCTCTTCTGTACCCCCACACTTCACTCAGAGTGCGGAAGCCGGTTCAGCGCATTTAAAATGCAAGCACACCCTTCGTGTCCTTAAGCCAGTCTGTGTCCTGCCTCGTTTTACGGTTTCATGCTATTCCAGCGGTGTTTTGGTGTCCCTTGTGGGCAGTGATACTACACTGGACTTACCACCAGTCATTTATGCTACATTTTCGGTGAAAAGGCCCAGCTAAACCTACATAGGCCAGTTTAGATGCATGTGCCATCGCCTCAGTTCCAATGCAGTGAAAATCATCACTGCACTTAAGAGTTCCGTTTGCCAGTTATACCGGCAGTCGAGGATGTCACATCATGCCGTATGTCATTCTGTTTTTCACTCCTCCAAACCCATCATTCCTGACTGTCTTCACCTGATGTGTCTTATTAAGAGGCATCCTGGAGAAGACATCTGTCAGACTATGCGTGAACTTTTGAGTAAACTTTGGTCCACTCGTGTGTCAGGCGGATGTGGTGTATTCTCGTGCAAAAGCACCTGTGTAACAATGCATAACTGCTGGCTAAAAATGTGTAATCGGAACTAGCCAATCCGCATGTCAGTATAGCGCTGTAATTATGGCAGACGCTTATAGTAATTATCACTTTGGGTGGCCGCATTGTTAATCAAAGTATAAAATTTCGCATGGTGGGGGGGTGGTTAGGGATTCTTCAAGAGAAGTCAGTTCTAAGAGTGTTGTGGTAATAGAGACATGCAGAGCCATGACAACAGCGCGCCGGAGAGAGGCTGGCTGACATACTCACGCCTGGGGTGGCTGCCATTCTCATAACCCATGCCTGAGAAACAGTATTCACACAATGTCTGATCCGCCTCCATGCCAGAAGAATGTGGGAGTTCAGTGCTCATTCTGTTTTATGGTCGGGGACCAAGTAGGTGCTGTTGTTCTGACCCAAACACAGGCTGAACAGAACTGAGACTCGGTGACCGCTGTTTTTTTGCTGGTATCGTGACTTTAGGTAAATTGTCGAAGGTTTCCTTCCCTGTCCAGGGCAGGAGCTCGATGAGGTTGGTGTCCTAATCACCCTTTCTGTCGTAGGACACAGCCTTGGGGAAGCCTAGGGAGGTCTTCCACCTGCCTGAAGAGCTTGGCCCATGCGAGAACCGCCTGTGTGCTTCACTCAGTCTCACCTCGGCCACCTGGGCCACCCTCTCGGATGGCGTTGGCACTCTGTACCTCCTCAGGACCGGCAAGAGGGGCGAGAGTGCATTCGGCAAGTGGGAGGTAAGGGCACGACTCCGTCGCCATGGCTCTCTCTCTCTCCCAACTTGCGGCACAGAACAGATGTTAAATAAGCTGGTAACCGTTGCAGTCCATAATCAGAATTTATCATAGTAATTCATGGAATGTTTTTGTTTTTACATCTGATGGAATAACCTGCGGCAGCAGCCTTTTATGCCTTTATGAAACATGCAGATTTTCGTAGGTCTGGACCTCAACAGACACAAGACTCAAAGGCTGTAACGGCGGTCGCTTTGTACCCCATGAGAGATTGTGCTGGAGCTGAAACATAAACTGAGCGTTCTGGAACATTGGGCCGTTTGTACCAGCCGATAGATCAGGCTTCCAGCCACGCCCACACACCTCCTCCACGGATGGCCTTAATTAGGGAAGGTGTGAAGAGCAGTTACACCCACCTCAAACCTGTGCTGTTACACACTCCAAACGCCATACAGCACATGATACTGCCCCCCCCCGGGGCTCCCAGTGTAAGGAAACACACACATGCGACCTTAGGATATGCTGTACGTGCTGAGGGAGAGCATTGCTGTGAGAATGACGCACTGCAGTTCACAAACGTGTCTCCCCAGCAATGGCTGCTGTCTGCTCCCTGCTTATGTTACCGATGTCAATGTCACATGATTTCCCCATTATAAACTTTTAACAATGGAAGGATTACCATGGGTTTGTTGTTTGCATTATTGTATTTCCTGGACTTTGGGGAATACATATAGCACCAATTAGATAAGAGGTTTACCCTTGTGAATAGGAATAATCTGTTATTAATGCTCTGATAGAGTAAATGGAGTTTTGATGGATCTTTTTACTACTTTACAAAAACATTACATACAACATAGCGCAGCTATTTGCCACCTAAATGTGCTCCGTGGATCTTTTTGCACACTTCCGTGGAACATTGTGAACGTCGGCAATTCTAAAACCGTGGGGCACAAGATGATTTTCTCAATATTCTGTAATAAAGTCTATATTGATTTTTCGGCGCTAGCCTTGTTCGGCACGTGTCCGCTGCAACCTCTTGTTGAAGCAAATATCTAATCGGCCAGTCGTGTCACCAGCACGGTGTATAAAGTCATGCAGATGCAGGTCAGGAGCTTCAGTTACTGTTCACATCAAACACCACAATGCGGAAGAAAGGTGATTGTTATTTGACTTTGAACGTGTCTGGTTGTTGGTGCCAGACGGGCTGGTATGAGTATTTCAGAAACTGCTGATCTGCTGGGATTTTCATGCACAAGAGATTGGGCCAAGAAGGAAATAACATCCTCTGAGTGGTAGATGTCTGGCCAAAGATCTTTTGTTGATGGCAGAGTTAAGTGAAGAATGACCTGACAGTTAGTCACTGGTTACAACCATGGTATGCAGAAAAGCTTCTGTGAATCTGGAAACCCAGACAGAGGGCAGGACATTCCCAAAGAATGTTGCCTGTATGTTTCCCAAGTATCAGCGTCAACTAGACAGCACTTAACAATAACAACCGATCTGTTATTTCATCTTCATTGTCATCCATCCGTCATGTTTATCCTGGTCAGGACTGCAGAGGCTCATGGTCGTAATGCGATAAGTAATCGTACTAAAGTGGGCAAATACGGGGTTGGACAATGTAACTGAAACCTGATCTTTGACCACAGTAATTCATTAGTATAGTGTAGGTCCTCCTTTTGCGTCCAGAACAGCATCCATTAATCTTGGGAATGACATTCAAGTCCAGCACGGTGTCCAAAGGGACTTTGAGCCGTTCCTCTCGCAGAAGTGGCCAGGTCACTATGTGATGCTGGCGGAGGGAAACATTTCCTGACTCGCTCCTCCAAAAACACCCCAATAGCGGCTCAATGATATTCAGATCTGGTGACACTGCAGGCCATGAGAAATGTTCAGTTTATTTTTATGTTCATCAAAGCACTCTGTCACCAGTGCATAATCATCCTGATGCATTGCGTCACCTTCGGGGTAGAATGTTTGAACCGTTTGGTGAACGTGGTTCTGCAGAATGACTCAGAAGCCCCTGGCAGTGACGAGCCCATTTAGAAGAAGTAGAAGTCCAAAACATCACCGATCCGCCCGCGTGCTGCATTTTGGGTACGCCGCTGTCCGAGTGGCAGAGGTAGAGATTTCAGGTCCAGATAGTACAAATCCAGACCAGGATTTTGTTGCAGCCAACCACTTGAGTATAAAGAGTCACAGTCAGAGTACTCAAGTGGTTGGTTGCAACAAAATCCTGGTCTGGATTTGTACTATCTGGACCTGAAATCTCCACCTCTGCCGAGTTTGGGGCTTCTGCACACTGTAACTCTCCCGGATGTGGGAGAGGTCATGCAGGTCACCTCTTCAGGGAACGATACATGCGTCACATTATCCACAGCCCAAGATTTGCCCTGCTGGCACCATTGAGACCAACATTTGGCATCGGCATGAGTGACCAAAGGTTTGGCTATAGCAGGCTGATCGTGGATTTTGACCCTGTATAGCTCCCGACTAACAGTTTTTGTGGAAACGGGAGAGTCAAGGTTCACATTTAATTCTGCTGTGAACTGGGCAGCTGTGGTTTTAAGTTACTCCTGTTGGATGTGGTCCGTCCTTCGTGGTGGTATGCCGACATTTCCCTGGATCCCATGGCTCTCGATACACCACAAAGACACAGATGCACCATGCACACTGACAATTTGACTTCTTTTGAACTCTGATATGTCCCCCATTATATTGTGTATTGCAGTATCTTATATACAGCTGTGCTATTGTCCTGCTAATTCAACCTTCTGATTGCTCTTACTGTCGTAACGTGCAATCAGTGAAGATTGGCCACCATGCTGCACATATATTGGTGTGAAACCTCAAGCGCCAGTTTGGCCGGTGTATCGGTTTCATTGTCCAGATCCTGGTTGTGGTCAGTATATGGTGCGATGGTTTTCCTTCTGATCTCCCTTTGTGATGGACCTTCTCTGTCTCCTAGCCGCTGTTCTGCCGTCACCTGGGCGACCCTTTCATCATCCTGCACAGCGTGTCTTACGTGACGGGCGGCACCCTCTCCGTCGACGTGCTGCTGCTGCGCGTCCAGCCAGACGCAACAGACACCAAGGGGAGCGGCTTCTCCGTCTCCCTGGAGTGGCTGACCTTAGCTGGGGAGAGCAGGCAGGGTGAGCGGTTGCCATGGAAGCGTTGGATGTATGATATGGAGACCAGGCCTAGAAGACCCTCTGTCCCTGTTCTGGTGACCCACTTCCTGAGGTCTTAGTGTTTAGTAGAAAGACCCGTCGTAAGCTATGCTCGTTCTCCTGCAGTCATTTCTTGCGCATTAAAATATGGCTTAATTATATGAACATATGAAAATGATCGTAATTATAAAATAAATGAAGCTTAACATGAATTTCAGTGAAAAAATAATATTGCACACTCTCTCCCGTCAAGGGAGACTAGAATGAGCCACTAAAATGAACATAATTCTTCATTACAAGCAGTGGATTTTAAGCTTTACCTGATAGAGCAGTGTTCAGTGGATGCTGCCAAGGGTAGTGTTGTCTGCATAAGCGTCAAATCAGATTTATTTTTAAAGCACTTTTAAAAACAACCAATGCTGTACAATCACAAGATATGTGAAAAATAACGTTAACATTAATAGCTATCAGAATAAATAAGTTAAGATACATGCACTGTAGACTCACCCATACGTAAAACAGCCAGTGTGACATCAGACTGCAATAAAACGAAAGCAAGGAAATGTTTCTCTCTAACCTTCTGTTCAGAAGCCGGTGTGAGAAGGTAAGTTTTCAATAATGATCGGACTGCAAAAAAATGATTGTTTGGATAATCGAATAGTCAAATAATAATGTGATCAGCTAATCGATTAGTTGGACCTAAAGTGCAAATGCTTTATTTAAAAAATATTTTTTAAATCCACAGTTGTTATAAAAACTTTACACAGTGTAGAGAATATGTATAAAATTTTAATGGTTGTATTTTATACCGTAGATTACAGAATTTTGATGGTATTTTCAAAAGCCCATCATCGCGACATTTTGAAATCCCCTAAAATCTGCTGAATGTCTGGGGGGGTTCCGACTAATTTTCTTGCCAAAATCTCATGATACCACATATACTATATTATACTATATTACTGTAATACCACCCAAGCCTAGTAACAAATTTAAGACATCATAAAAGTATACCCATTTCACTACGCCGCTTATATTTCCGTTTGCTGGAGTACGTCTACGCTCTGCTGGTCTGGTAGAATATTGCTGTGTGCGTGCCCCGACCGCGACCCTCTTGTGTTCGTATCGTATTTGTCCGTGTCGCCCCGACCATGCATAAACCGTAAGGGCACGTAGAAAAGTGTAGTATAACCTAAGCTTAAGCTTAACACCGCAACTAATCTAGGACAAAATATGCTTTTTTTGTCATCAAGTATAATTGATGTTAGCGATTCGTTTTTGCAGCCCCAGACACAAATCTGACCTATCAGCGGACGTGTAGGAATGAACTCTGCATGTGTCCATACATGCATACATATAAATGCGTGCGTGTGCGTGTACGTACATCACATACGTGCCATTCAGAAGCCTGCTTCCCACTCAGGCCTGATTCTTAAGGCTGTTCAGTAAAGTCACGGCTCTGGCTGCGCCAGGGGAACATTTAAGATTAGAAGCCACCTTCACTCCATCTGCCTTCAGAGGGTCATCCACTCTAATTGATGGAAGCCGCTCTGTGCTCTGTCACCGAGCCAGGAAAACCCAGTGGGCACTCTCTTAATTTCCTCAAAGGCTGTATTTTTCTTCGGCGGCTTGTACTCTTTGGTTTATATAATTTTTTTTCTTTTCTTTTTTTGAGGAGGCTGTAATAGTTTTTGGTCAATAGACAGTTATTTCTAATTTTGAGTATATGTGTGATATTTCACACTAAATTTCAAATGACTCCCATAGCAATGTTGTAATTTTAAATGGAGAGTGACAATACTGTGACTGCATATTGCCCCATGTGTAGAAGACTAATGAGTTTAATGATTTACAGGAAGCGATTCTTCAGTACAGAAAGACTGAATTAGTATTTTTTTAATGAAGGGTAAAAATGCGGCATGTGTTTTTAAATGTGTTGTATTTTCATATCATTTGCTTGACAGAATTATTCATGTTAACCATACTCATTTATTTTTTTGTTACAGTTTGCTTCATAACCCTGTATATATTTGAATGTTATTGTAGCTAGAGCCCCTTGATTGAAGTCCTTAATTATTTCCTTGTCAACAGTTATATTCAGACTTTCACAGTGCATGAATATTCCTGTGAAAACAGTTAACATTCTTCAAGCTTGGGTTTAAGTTTTTAAGATATTCTTTTGTGCTTAAATACAGATCGAGTTGAGAGGTCTCACAGGGAAAAAAGTTACAGGGCACTAAGCTTACAAAGCCAAGGAAGGAAGAGTGCATAAAGTCAATACTATATAAAATGACAAAAAAATATTACTTCAGGTTTGTAATGAGGACCCTGCCTTCAGTACATGACTAGGAATCTACAAACTTCCCTTTGAGAAAGAAAAGTACTCTCTATTCTGCTGGTAAAAGCAATAAAGAAAATTATTTCTGGAGACGTTTGGAATGTCAACAAAATGACTTCACTGGAGAGTGTTTAAAGAAACCCCTCACTTAGGCTATGAAGATTCAGGCAGTTGACGTCCCATGACTGACCTGCATCCCCCCCCCCCCCCCCCCCCCCCTCCTTTCCGGTCGTCTCCTGTTCTGACGTGAGTTTTTGGTTTTCTTCCCCCCTACCCCCCCCCCACACACAAAAAAAAAACTATTTATTTTTTTTTTTTCTTCTTTTATT
>JAODKE010000051.1:17763173-17787306 GCA_026779605.1 Mormyrus hasselquistii
GGGTCCGTGTTCGGGGGGAGAAGGTAGGGGGGGGGCAGGGGCCCAGGGGGCGCGGGCGGGGAGGGGCGGAAAGGGGGTGGGGGGGGGGGGGGGGGGGGGAGTGGGAGGTGAACGTGCTGCTGCCCCTGGACTGTCTTAGAGGCCATTGAGTGTCTGTATGTCTCAGTACATTGGGGGGGGGGGGTCGATATACGTGACTCTATTGTCTGCCTCCCCTGCCTTCAAGTCAAAGAGCAGCAGGGTACCTAGGAGGCCAGTCGTGGGATGTAATCTCCTGGTGCCGCGGTCCTCATCAGCCGGCGTTTGATACCGCAGATAAGGGGCCCGTCATGGCGCTTTTAATGGCTTCCCAGAACCAGAGCCGGAGCAGACGGATCGATCCGCATGCATCCTACCCCCCCACCCCAGCCAATCCACAGCTCCCGCCATCCGGCTGTGTGAGGGAGGATCGACTTTGGTGAATGAATAGGCCCAAAGGGGCGGGGGTCATAGGGTGGTGGGGGGCGTTTGTCGTCTTAATGCCGGGGGGGGTCACGGCGCCAGGGGACGCGGTGCCAGGACTAAGAGACTAATCTCCGCAAAGCCTCTGGTTTGAATCACAGGAGAGGCGTCACCGTTGGCCCCCCATGACGCCACCACCTGACCCATAAGGACCTGCAGACGGATCAAGTTGGCCTCTCGCCCACGTTTGCGCTGGTTCTGTATAAGAACTACAGCTTTAATCAGATGCGCTTAAAAAATAAATGTGCCTGCAGCTGCCTTATCAGACCCAGAAGTCCGTCCCCCGTAGACGTTACGGGAGTCCTGATAAGCTCGCCCGCGTTTTGGCCCAGAATTTGGCTGATAACTGCCGGCCTTGGGTTTCCTGGAGAAATGGGGACCTTGCGGACTGCCGGGGTGGGGTTCCCCGCTAAATCCCGTCAGACGCTCCTAGCAGGCAAAGGGTGCTGTTGTTTTCCCGGCCCATACCATCGTACTCATCTTTCCACTGATCCAGAATACAGAAAAAACAACTTTCCAGCTTGAGATATGACTGAATAAGCAGGGAGAGGGACACAGGGTGATTTCACAGGGGAGAAACTATCTAATCCCCGTTCTGTGTCTAGACCTGCAAACTTTTTAACTCTCAAGCCGTAATAATCTTGTATATGCTCTGCCCCACGGGGATCAATAAAGTATCAATAATAATCTTAGACAGATACTTAGGACTCTGAGGCAAAAGAAATGATAGTTCGAAAGAGAATGCCTTTATCTGATGGTGTTGATGTGGATGCTGGATATGTGTGTGCTCAGCTGCCAGTTAACTTCGAGAGGTAACGGCAGAAGGTTATCCAGGCCATGTGGGGAGGTGGAAGACCCAGATCAGGGGCTGTCGACCTGCAAACACTCTGCCAGTAACATTTAACATGCCTTAACATGTCTGTAACTCTGCCCGTCTGTGTGTCTTTATCTCTCTGTCCCAGTCTGCCTGTCTGTGACTATTTATGTCTGTCTGTCTGTCTCTCAGCTTGTCTCTGTGTGTGTCTGTCTGCCTGGTCTGTGTCTCCACCTCTGTCTGTGTGTCTGTCTGTGTTTACCTTAGCCACAAAGAGGAACACTCCATTTGCATCAGCAATTACTTCAGACTCATCAAACAAGCACCGTCCAGTAATTCTCCTGTCCTGAAACCCTGGATGCCCCAGCCGCGTTGGTGCATGGCAGCCCCTTCAGGAGGGGGGATTTGCAGAACGCGAGGCTTAGCCCGCCCTCCCAGCACCCTGCCCACACACCGCATCCATCACGCTGTCAGGAGGCCTGATCTGTGTGCTCCGCTTTGGCCAAATGACCCGTTGCCCATTAAAATGTGTCCTTATGTGACTTTCCTGTGAAGGGACGCATCACCTTGTGTTCCTGATCTCCAGGGAGAAGTCCGTAGTCGTCTCAACTTTTTATTTATCTGGTCCTCGTTCCAGAATAATTTTTTTTGGTCATGGACGACCATGTTGTTCCGTGTCTGGTGTGTGACCTGCCGCACATATAAGCATGTCCTTTGGTGGAAGGGCATTCGGTCGCCTGGGCAGAAGTGTGGCTTAAAAATGTTTCATATCTGCACTCAAATGAGAGGAGGACAGCTGATCCATTCTTTGCAGCTTTGCAACCCTGAGGTTGTGGGTTCGATTCGTGCCCTGTTTCTGCAAATTTACATGTTCTTCCTATAACCATTCGGTCCGGGGAACTTCTGTGAACTAACTGTAGTGTGGGTGTATGTTAGTCTGTGCCCTGTGGTGGACTAGCGTGCCGTCCGGTGGGCCCCCTATCTGTGCCCTGTCATGGACTGGCGTGCGGTTTGGCGTGTCCTCTGCTTGTGCCCTGTGATGGACTGGTGTGTCATTTTGTGGGTCCCCTTCCTCTGCCCAGTGATGGACTGGTATGCCGTCCAGCGGGTCCCTTCACAGTGCCTTCTGCTTTCTGGAACACCCTACGTTTACTGTCCTTTAAACGGCAAACAGGATCCTGTCTTTCGCTTCCATGGCAAACCACTAAATCACAGCGTGTTGCCATAGTCCCTCCCTCCAGTGCTTACAGCAGAGTGGTTTTTAATTACCCCCTTTTCAGAACCTGACCCAGGGTAAGCGTGCTGGAAATGATCCTGGTGGGAGCACGGCGTACATTTCGCCCCCCCCCCAAACCGGCCGCTTTTCCGCTTTAATTATAACATCGCGGTAGCCGCAAGGACAGCCGGCCGGGAGGCCTAATGATTTCTTAAAAATGGGGCTTAATGAAGAGTCGTGTAATTAATATTTTTGCCCCACCCCCACTTTTGATTATAGCTACATCAGGAAACGGCGTGTGATATTTATTTTGGTTTATGGGTTGGCATCATCAATGGTGAAGTTCCGGGGGGGGGGGGGTGGGGTGCTTCAGAAATCCAATTAAGTGAAGTGATGTGGGAGAGGGGGGTGTGTCCTAATGTCATTTTTAATACTGGCGATTTCTCTTAAGTGCGAACATCAGCCTAATAAATATTAATAATAATACTTGTATCCCTGTGATAATACTGTAGGTGGCATGAAATAGGATGTGAATGGACAGTGATTATAGAGCGATCCATCCGTCTTCCTGAGCACTCCTGCTCGCAGCGGGGTCACGGCGCTCATGCGGAGTCCGATTGTTTGCTCGTTTATTTGGAGTGGCAGGCCTTCCTGCGGAGCTCCTCCACGAGCGAGCGGAACTTCAGAAAGCCGTAGCGCAGCGTGGCCTCCAGACGACCAAAGCAGTGAAGCTGTTCTCCTGACATCCTGGTGTGCCTCTGTTATCCCCCACCCCCCCTCCAGCTGGGAGGTGCAGCGTTTCCTGCTCTCCAACCTGCGCTGGTGGATGGAGGAGTATCGCTTCGATGGCTTCCGCTTCGACGGAGTGACCTCCATGCTCTACCATCACCATGGCATCGGTAGGTCCCTCCCGCAGCCCTGGGTAATCCCACGTGTGGCCCGTGTCATTGCGGCTCGTTACTCCGGTAACCTCCTCGGGGAGTGACTTTCAGACTGGTCATCCACAGCCACCTGTGTTTTCAGATGAGGTCTTAATCAGCTTCTCCTCCAGAAGAATAAATGTGTTCGTCCCCATAGTTGGGTGTCAATCAGGGGTAGTAATTATGTTACAAATCGCCGATGCAGGGAGACAAATTTGCATAAATAACCCAGTAACGATCATTAAAGACAGGAGACCTTGGTATACTAATTAACTCCTCACGGTTGATTGTTTTGCGTTTCCAACAGGTGAAACTATGGCTGATTTCACAAGCTAAACAACTTCCTTAGTCTCTCTCTCTCTCTCTCTCTCGCTCTCTCAGGCACAGGCTTCTCTGGCGACTACAGTGAATATTTTGGCCTTCATGTGGACGAGGACTCACTGGTTTACCTGATGGTGGCCAATCACATCCTACACAGCCTCTATCCAGAATGCATCACCATAGCCGAGGTGAGAGCGGTAGCCTTGGAAACACTCCCCACGACTGATTGAGGTCACATCAGCTAACTGTGTATTCAAACCTTTGTATTATGATGTCATCGCCCCAAATGTTCCAGTTCTCATTCAGAAGAAGTGCATGATGGGCATTTCATGGATAAACAGGGCTTAGATAAACAAAACGGATTTATTACTCAAAATTAGGAGACAAAGTGGAGGCAACGCTTCCACTAAGCATGGTATTGAGAGAGTGTGGGAGATAGGAGCAGGGGCCACACTGCCCTCCCCGGGAGAAATGGGGCCGTCCTGCTACATCCCTGGATTAAAATGTTTCATTTAACGAAGAAAAAGGTTTGCTTGTATTTGAATATCTGACACCATAAGATTTTTGTTCATCTTTGCACTCTGAGCTATATTGTCAGTATTTGTGTCTGTGTGAATGTGATAAAATGGCCCGGCCCACTGCAAGAATCTGGCTTTTATGATCCTGTAACTAAAGGGCTTCAGCTTAGTTTAGCTTTCACATGGAGAACAGCAGAGTCCCTCCTGAGGTTCTGACAGCAGGTAGCAGCCAGCAGCATCCCTAAATCACCATGCCCCCTGCAGGATGTGTCTGGAATGCCAGGGCTATGCCGAGGGATCCAGGAAGGGGGGTGTGGCTTTGACTACCGCCTCGCCATGGCCGTTCCTGACAAATGGATCCAGGTAAGTCCCCCCCCCCCCCGTCCGCTAGATGGGAGAGAGGGACAGCTGTGCTTGTCTTGGGGACATGACTTGGCCTCCCTGCCCTCAGGGTATTTTGCCACGCATGGTGTCACATGGCAGGAAATCGCGGCACAGCGGTGGCCTGGTCGACGCAGTCGTTGGCTCGTAATTTTAGAGAGTACTCTGCGTCTGGGGAAGGATCCTCTGCATAAGGAAACAGGGCCTATGGTTACGTGGCGATGCTGAGGGAAGCGGCTTTGATCCGAGTCCTCTCTCGCCCACCATTAAAATTAAAGACGGCGTGAATTAATGGGTCGCGTCGGCATGTACTGTGTGCTGAAGTGAGCATCATTCAATCGGGCCTCTGTCCTCTGGCCGCGTGCGGGAGCAGCGATGCTGCAGAGACACACCTCCGCAGAGCTCTGAGTCACGCTCACTCCTTCCCTGTGCTCTCTGTCACCTGTCTGGCTCTCCCGTGCCGATGGCTGGCATCAGACCAGCTTGACAAATGCACAGATGAGTCAGTAACACCCTGGTAGATGATGCATCTACTATTAATGGTCTGAAAAAATGCTTATACTGTCTTCATTTTGATACCTGATGGACAGCGTTGCCTCTGAGTATCAAACGGCACATAAAGAAATCATCATAAAGCATGTCATAGTGCTTAATTGGAGAATGGATCTAAACAGCCAATAGGAGTGTTTTATTTCATCACATGATATGTAGGCACTTTGCTTGATTTGGCTCGCTAGTCGGTTTAGTACTTTAGAAATATGTCATTTATTGTTAAGGCATCACTGTTCTCACCCATTGTCTCTCCATCAATAGAAATTACAAGAAAGTAACTGCTGTAGAGTATATTTCATTAAGCATGTAGTATAATGTTCTTTAGAATAAGAAAGTCTCTGATAAAGGCTGTGTAGGACTTCACAATATGTCTGGTGGCCAAGTTGTACGATGGGTGTAAATCTGTATGAAGACGCAACCCTTTCCTACAAGCCAAAAGCACAAGACTCAGACACAGGAGAGAAAATGAAACTGGAGGATTATAATGGGCAAACTTACTGTAATGTAACACAAGGCTGTGGTGAGTTTAATGAGAGGGAGAATGTTTTTCATCATTGGCATCTGCGATCGCTTGAATATGGGTTTCCTTAATATTTTTGTAGGAATATAAAAGGAAAAAAAAATTCAGCAAAAGTGATTACTTTTCTCTCTATTGCAGTGCTTAAGGATAACCCATTTAAGAATCCCCCCCCCCCCCCCCCCCCCGCAAAGAAAGTGTCAAATAAAACAAATGGAAAATGTCTGTACAAACACCTGGATTCGCACTTATGCATTAGAAGGTCTGGGCGTGAAACGTTCAGTTTGCAGATCCATGCCACCCCAGAAGAGCCGCTCTGTATGTCCGGGTAGGTCACTCTCTTCTGGGCGGCTGAATCGGGCTTCTCCTGTGCCAAAGCTAACGGGGGACCTCCAGTGCATATGCCACACCGCAGGCCTGCCCTTAGTGGTGTGTGCGGGCCTCTGCCTCCAGTGGGGTTGCGCGTCCTGCAGGCTTCTGCCTCCATTAAGCCTCCGTCTCCGGTGGGCCTCTGCCTCCAGCAGGCCTGCCCTTAGTGGCGTGTGCGGGCCTCTGCCTCCAGTGGGGTTGCGCGTCCTGCAGGCTTCTGCCTCCATTAAGCCTCCGTCTCCGGTGGGCCTCTGCCTCCAGCGGGCCTGCGATGCACTTTAAAAGTGCACCTTCATAAGCCTGCTCTTTCTCCTCACTTCGCACTTTATGTAAAAAAAAAAAAAAAAAAAAAAACACGAAATAGAAAACGGCGCCGTCTCATACACCGTTTTCGAGGATACTTCACGCCGCCGGCCACATCTCCAGAGAAACAAAGGCGCTAATTGAATAAAATTTCCGTAAAAAGTAAGAGGGTAATTAAAGAAAGCAGATAGGCTTTCAAAGATACCTACAGGAAAACATGGTTCTAAGCTTTGTAAGTTGCTTTGGAAAGATCCTTATGCTAAAATAAATGATAAAACGTCTTCAGTTATTACTTTATTTAAATAAAAAGGTTACTCTTAAGCAAAAATCAGTCCTTGGCCTGTTGTGAAATAACAGTGCAGGATGAATGGAAATATGCAACACAATAATGATAATTGAAGGACTGGGAGTTATTTAATTAATGACTTGAGCACATTTGCCAGTCCTCTTAAGGTAGCTGCTTTTCTCGTTAAATGGGCCATTTTCTTGGGCCGGTAATTATGGCGCTCGTTAAATGATTTCCCTGAAAGGGCTGAGTGATGGTGGGGGGGGGCGGGCTTTGGCTGAAGGTCGTCAGTGTCTGCCTTTCGCTGTCCCCTCCCCCTCCCTGCCACGAGCCCTCACCACAATCGCTGCCCCCCCTCCCCGCTGTTTGTGCCCCTTGTCTGTTTCTCTCTGAGAGGCAGTTTGCTGACTTCTGCCTGCCCTCAGTGAGGCGGAGGGATCCCTTTGCTTACGGGATGCTCTTTGTACCCAGAAGGGTCCACGTTGTCTCACTGGAGTCCCGATGTTGTTCAGGAATTATTCTGGACGTCGTCATTAACCGATCCAGCTTATAAACACACAAGCCGTTAAAAAATGAGTGACGTAGCATTTATCCATCCGTCCATCCATTCATAGCTGTGGTGAGCAAGGAGCCCATCCCAGAAAGAAAGAGGCACAAAACAGAGTGCACCCTGGGAAGGATTCCAGGGTGCTAGTCACATGTTAGAGAGAGAATTTCATCTAAGAGCATGTTCTTGGGCTGTTGGAGAAAACCAGATAGACCTTGAGAGAGCCAGTCTTATCCAGAAAGGGCCGTTGGGTGGTCTATGTCTCAACTGCCTAATTAGGTTACTGATCAGAGGACTGATTGGCTGAAGAGTCCTCGCACCTGGGTGTGAAGCACTGACCTGAAGGTTATCCCAAAATCCTGCGTATACACTGGCTGCCCGTCTCCGGCTTATACGGCCTTACCGGCATCAGTCACTGAATGCAGGGTCCTGTGCAAATGCACATCTGCAGCCTCTCATCCAGAACAGGGTCGAGGGGAGCCTGGGGCTGTTCACAGGGCAGCACAGGACACAAAGCCGGGCGACACCCCGAGTACGATGCCATGATGCCCCATGGCACATACATACACAAACGAAGGACAATTTATGCCGATTCTAATTTAGCCTGATTGCATGAGGAAAGTCCTTGGAGGATGCAAACTCTACACGCCACAGTATGCAGGTGGGATTCAAACCTCGAACCCTGAGTGTGAAGCTGACAGTGCATCACCACGCAGTCTGATGTTGGCACCCAGCCAGCGGGCGCTTTATCCGAATCCAGTCCTTGCCGTTCCCTCTCATTTGCCTTCGATCCTCTCTCCGCAGCCTTTGCTGCTTAACCTCAAACTTCAGTCCTAGAGGGCAACAAGAGAAAAGATTTCACCTCATTTAAGCAATTAGAATTCACTTCTCGTTAATATGAATCAATACTACTCCCCCCGGCTAGCCGGGGCTATACTTGAGCTGTATATTTAATTATTTATCAGGCATTTTGAAACGTCCCCACCGCTGTCATTTAGAATGTCAAAACATCGCCGTGGTGATTAGTCTCCTGCAATGTCTGCCTGAGCTTGTGTGCCCTCTACTGGCCAGTGATGGAACTTTTAGTTGGAATTTGTCCTAGCCAGATTGTCAGGCTTCCTGCAGGAGGCTTCGCAAGTGTCCAGTGGGTGCTTGCACTCTCATAAACCTCATTAATCACGCGTTATTGACATCTGCCCCACCATCAAAGCCTCCATCCATCTCGGGAGACTATCGACTGATAGCCGTGCCACAACAGTACCCAGGTGGCGGGTAAGGCATCCTCTCCGCCATCGCTTTGTTCCCTTTCACCTTCCCGTCACGGAGTTCACTTATTTGAATGCCATTGATTCCCTCCAATATTTTCGCCATTCGCTTGCTGGCACGGAGTTGAATTGCACAGCTTCATCTCAAACCGAGACGCACCGTAGAAGGAGAAGCCAACGATGCACGTTGAGTTACAAGCGGCGTCTCCTCTTATTAAACACTCCCCTTCGGCGCCTTTGGCCTGGGATTCACTCGGCTGCTGTCGTGACTCTGATTAAATCCGGCCTCCCGGTCAGCTGCCTGCCCCCCTCCCTCCCTCTCCCCCCCTCCCTTGCTTTTCCCAACTACATGTGTCGTTTAGAACGGGATTTTTTCGCAATTAATTTAAGAAGTGTTCGCGAAATAATTTGTCCTGAGCATTGCTAGGCTTCAGAAGATGGAGATTGCTAGGTTCAGATCCAAGGTGGGGTGGCAGTGTTGTGCCCTGGAGGGGTACACTTAATCCAAATTGCTTTGGTTAATATCCGGACGTATAAATGGCTATTCCTGTAGAATTTTAATGCACACAGGTCTCTTTTGAGAAGAGTGTTTGCTAAGAGAATGAGTAATGAGGAGGAAGGACCTGAGGCCAAAGGCAAGGGAGGAGATCTGCAGCCTTTGACAGCGTGTCGGATTAAACCATTACGCCTCGATGCGGGGGGGGGGGGGGGGGGGGGGGTGTTTATCCTCTTTTTGTTTTGTAAAATGATCAATACCGGCTTTATTGTGGTTGAAAGGTGTCAGATTGCTTTTGCTATTGACACTTCTCACTGTCTGGCTGCATTCAGTTTGTGAATTAATTCATCTGCCGGGAAATGGGGCGTTTATTTACATCTGCCCCTCTTCCCAGCCACTTCTCCTGTGCATGGCTGCATCATTGGCACTCAGGGTCATTTCAAAACCCCACCTAACAGCAAGGTCTGAACTACAGAATGAAACAGGAACCAGGAACAGAACTCATAACGCCAACCCTGGAGGTACATTTGCCTTGAAGATACACAAAAGGGAAGCTACGCAATGTGTGTTTAAGTAGAACTTCAGGAAGTATTTGGGAATGATTAAATGGTATTTATATATTCAGTCTCCTTTGATGAAATTCAAGTTTGAAGTTTGTCATCTTTATATCTCAGCAAAAATAATAAAGTGCGTTCCCCCCACATACAACTAAAAGTGCCTGAATGTTACAGTAAATGCAGTGTTAACATCTTCCTGTTGCTTTATAGATTCGTTTTTCAGAATAATTATTTTTCATCCCACACACTGCAAGTCATTCATCAACTTCTGTCCCCTTTAACAGCGACGATATGTTTAAACAATCTTCTTTAAACACGGCTACTGAAGACTAACACACATATCTTGTCTTGAACTGAAACACAGCAGTGGAGCGTTTAACCCAGAATAAAAGTCTGTGCTTGTGCCTGGCATCGTCATCGATGGCTGACATTTCCGAGGCGTCTGCCTGCAGTGTAACCTTAATATCGAGCGTAACACACGAACTGATGCATCACTCACAGTGAGCCGAGCTTCCAAAGTATTCCAATAAAGCTAAAGCCTTCGCTTTATGCTTTAATTTTTTATTTAGTGGAATTCTATATGGTTGTATAAAAGCTCTTTCCAGATTTTTAAATGACTTATGACTTGCCAATGATTTTTCCATAAATTCACAAGACAACTCGAAAATCGTTCACACTCATTTAATTATGATAGCAGCAAAACATCAACCATATAACAAAATGCCTTAAAGTATCTCAGAAATATATCATGAATGGACTAGAATTCCATGACTGAGTAGTTACAACTACTTTATTTTCATGTCAGTGTAAACAGAACATCAATGAAGTTAATAATGAAAATTTGCTTCATATTTTCTCTATTATTTTGACCATAAAATGAAGGCAAGAAAATCCAGTAATCTTACATAAACAACACAAGAAAAGGTACAGACTAAAACACTGGCAAATACAGAAAATGTTCCTTTAAAAAATTGTGATTCCTGTTTACCACAGTGAGATAACACAGCACATTTGGAATACATTTTATATGTTTTACGTATTTTAAAGAAAAGTGTCTCTATTCCAAAACACTTTATTTACGGCACAACACAAGAAAATGAATTTGCAAAGATAACAATGCTGAAATATTATCCTGTATTTTGTATATCCTCAGGTATTTCAGAAGCAACATTTATTTCACTTTTCTAAATTATCACTTTATTACAGAACACTTTTACAGACTCTGTAAACAAAAGCGAAGATTTGCTAAGTATTTGACAGTGACTGGTCCTAGCCCTCAGATACCTTAGGATTTACATCATTTACATCCATCCATCCATCCATCAATCCAAACTGAATTCTATGTACAGGGTTGTGATAATCTTTAAGATTATCCATTAATTTATTCTTTATCATGGTCTAACAGAAGTACGTAGCTAGGCCACGTACAAATTCTACTGCCAATGCGTCCCCAATACTTTGTTTTCTGGAAATAAATTCATTGTCCTTGGTTCTGGATTTGAAATAACACCTGTAAAACATTTTACTTGAGTAATGAATAAAGAATCACATTCTGAACATGACATCACTTTCTAGTAACAATATTCAAATGACTACATTGTTGCAATGAGAAACCTACAGTGTAAATGAGAATAAGTGGACTTTTGAGTATTTCCTTCTCTGCAAGGTATCACCATGGACACCAGTACAGTACTTCACAGGGATGTAAGGTTTGTTGCTATTTGGTTCCTTTTAGTCTCAGGTCGCTGATTTCGTCCTCTTGCTCTGGGACCTCTGGTATCCATCCGGCTTCCTTGCATGTAGAAACCGTATCAGCCAAGGTGGATTTGAAGCAGAAGAAGCCACTTGGTAAGACGATGAGTCAGACCGCACAGCGTAAGTTAACGCGGCACTACAGGTGCCATTGATTGCTCATCGGGGATCCAGTAAGCCACCTCCTGGGCACGATGGGGTCAAGCATGCAAGGGTGACAGTGTGAATTTTCCAGCTCACTGGAGGATGCATACAGTACTTGCTGGATCGGCATCTGATCCTGAAACCCGATTCAATGTCCTTTGCCACAGTCTGAGGGCCTCACCCAGCCCCTCCCCATCAACCCCGTTTCAGACCTGCAGACAAACCTGTCCAAGTATAAGTGACGTCCCTATTGTCCCATTCCGATCTGTGTAAACTTCACCTCACAATCCGTGCCCTGAAAAATGAATACCAGCCACACACACTGAGGACTTTGGCACCAGTCCCACAAGCAGGCAGAATCTGTTTTACTCCACAAACATCATAAAAACAAGGAAAATCAATGAAGGAATATGGTCTCCACACCTGGGGTTTCTCTAACCACTTTCACTGCTTTCAAACAGAAACATGTGCTTTAAATACGAAATGTCATACCAGTCATATACCTCAGCGAACCTGTCATAGGTAGTTAAAATGCTTTTAAAGTTACTGAGTTGGGAAGGCAGCTATGAAATATTGTGCAGATAAATTTTACAGAAATCACTTCATCTGTTTAAGCATAAATCTTATATTCATACTTGTTATACATCCTACTTCCGTCACACATTGTTGCTTAACTAGCAAAGCTATTGGGTTTTGACAACTGTTCAATTATCCAAGCCACCTCTAAACTTGCTTGCTCTGAATTTCAGGAGAATGTCCTCTAAAATGGGAAAATGTACTCCACAAAAAAAAAAGTCACCCTGAGAAAGTCATAAAAAAATATTTTCAAGTCCTATTCCAAATGTTAATGTTGGCAAAACCAACCGCACATATTAATTCACTGGCATTTTACTTTAAAAATAATAATTTTAAAAAAACACTCCTGTACTATGATTCCCTACCCTTTTCATCTTTATATTACCATAAATTTTGCAGCTAGGAAAATTAAATGAATAATGAAGATCATGAGGATAAAGCTGACAGGATGTCACATGAATGGACAGTTACCCAATAGCCAGATGAAGGTAGAACACATTTCGTCCGGATTCCCGTTGAAGAAAAAATAAACCTCTAACAAAGATATTTATATTTGGTAGGTGAATTTACCTTGTATCAGGGCCACTGGGAGACTTGCCAGTGAACATGTTACCTAATATAGCTTTAACCTGTAATTACGCTCTTTTTTTCTTTAGCATTTATTTCTTTACTATTACTGTTGCTATTATTTACTGTTGTTGTTCATAATAATAATAATAATAATAATAATGAGAATAGAAAAACACCTCTATGGCTGTCAGCTACTCTAATATCATTTCCACGTGGAGTTTGTACCATCTTCAGTGAAACAGGTGATCAGTATTCAGTGTCCCGCTGACGGGGTCCCCAGGTGAGACTAGGCCTCGCTGAAGGAGGCCTTGACTGAGAGGTGCGTGCCGGCGAGTTGCAGGGCCCTTCCGTGCTGCAGGAGCTCCTCCGCGGCCGCCAGCTCGTCCAGCTCCGTGGCAAAGTGCTCGGGGCTCTCTCCGTTGGACGTGTCGCGGATGGCGCTGTAAGTGAGCGCCACGCTGCACGCGGCCGGCTTCTCGTGCCTCGACTGGCAGCCACAGAGCTTCCGGAAGGCGGCGCGAAACTTCTGTGACATGGCGTTGTAGATGACCGGGTTGATGGCGCTGTTCAGGTAGATGCAGCAGCGGCAGAAGAGCAGGAACCAGGTGTCCAGGTAGGCCTGTTCCAGCAGTGAGTTCACCACCACCAGCGTGCGGTACGGCATCCAGAGCAGTGCGAACAGGATCACCACAACTGCAAGCATCTTGGTCACCTTGAACCAAAGAATACAACCGTCTTATAACACCAGGTGTATATTGCAACACATAACCCAAAGCACTTGCATCTATTATAATTCTTATAAGCGCAAATGATCAACCACCAGGCGAGTATCCAGAAATTTTATGCACAATTTGACATATTCAAGAGCCCCTGACAAGGCATTCATGCCCATCTAACATCCATGGCAGGCTCCATCAAATTTTCTTGCAAAATGAAGTCTTTTTGAGAGATACTTGTGAGTGTTTAGTGTAATTTCTCTAGCGCCCACAAATCCCTTTGTATTTTAGGACCTTTTCAGTTTAATTATTGCATATTCACTCATAATTGTTCATCTCTTCTCAGCATTACACTAAGAGCATTTCATCTTAGTCGCTCGCATTTAACAGCCACACAGTGCCTCTCAGGCTCTATTCGCAGCATGGCGATTTTTTTCTAAAGGAGCTGGTCTACTGAGACGCTAAGCAACCGCGCAGGACATCACAGATCCGGATATCAGCATTCCCGGAGTTTACCTCTTCGGTGTCGGTTATCAAACACACCAATAATAATAACAATAATAATAATAATAATAATAATAATAATAATAAAATAATAATAATAATAAAATCCCCTTTAGCTATTACACTTTATGTAACAGCTGGAAATGCTTGCGATATGCTAAAACTCATACAGAGAGGAAAATGTATAAACATTCTTAAATTAAACTTGATTGCTTGATCTTCCAGTAAATCATAGTAACGTTCTTTCCGATTTAGGTGGATTTCAGCGAAGGTTTGTTTTATATGCGGGGGCGAAATGTTGCCTGGGCGCATTGCAATGAATGAGAATATATATTACGTATAAATTCTGATTAATGCGGTGGTGTAACCGTGTAAGAGGCAATTGTTTAACACCTAAATCCGTACAAAGGTCATAAATATTTTTGGTCACTTCCCACCATGGACTAAAGTAGTAGCTTTCGAAACTAAATACCTTGAAAAACTTCGAATAACAAACGTATGCAACACGAAGATCGTTTTATACATCAAAGTTAAAAATGTAATTAAATGCAATATATGTTTATTACGACGCCAAAAAAAGCACGAAAAGGCACTATATATTATTAGGTGTAAGGATAAGGGGTCTCCCTCCCTAGCGCATGCGCGGTCTCACCTGCCTCCTGGACGTCGCCGTGGTGCTGGAGGAGCGGTTGCAGTTCCTGTAACTTTGCATCTTCTTCATCTGCGGAGTGGGTGCTTTTTTCTTTTTGCTATTTTCTTTTGGGTCCGACGGTAAAGGGTTCAGGAAGAGAATCCTAGCGATGAGGCCATACAGAACTGTGGCAAGTATCAAGGGCACAACGAAAAAGATCCCAAAATCCAAAAAGTAGATTGGCAGATAAAGGTTTCTGGATATTTTGTAAGCGCACACCACTATAGTAACATCCTTGTAAATAATCTGAGCAGTGTTTGACAGGTAGAACCACATGACACAGTAGAGGGAGGTGAACAGCCACACTGCCAGTATGATTTTTTTCGCCCTGGACAGCGTACATAGAAACTGGGCTTTGATGGGGTGGCAGATTGCTATGTACCTTTCAATGGTGAAGGCAGTGATGGAACACGATGAAGCGTTAATGCCCAGATACTGGAAATAAGTGATGCACAGACATCCAACATAGCCATACACCCAGGATCCATACAAACTCTCCGTGATGTTGGGCAAGCCGGCTGCCGTGAGTACCATCAGGTCGGCGGCCGCCAAGCTCACCAGGTAACAGTTAGTCGGTGTCCGCATGTGTTTAGTAGTGAGCACTACCAGGATTACCATCACGTTTCCAACGATGCCCACGACGCAGATCACCGCCACTAACAGCGTGCTTACCACTTTGTACTCAAGGCTGTGATCAGTCCAGCTACCCAGAGTCTGGTTATCTTGGGTAGAAGTGGCGTTTTCCATGGTAATCTTTCACCTTTCCTTTACAGAACTGCTAAACTCCAAGCGAAAAAACAGATAATGATTCAGTATTTACAAGTCATGTTTATTAACATCACATAGCCTACGTTTAGATATATGTGGGTAAAATGACTTATACTGTATTAGCTTAATTACATAGAATGCACCTAATCAATAAAAGCCGACGCTTATTCATATAGGCAAGCCGAATGGCTTGGAAAAGTAAAATATTTATTTTTACTTACTTTGTCGTCATACAATAGGCTCAATATCCACAGGAATACTTCCATTCAAAAACGTATCTTCCATTAAAACTCCTGCAAAGTATAATCCATTGAATATGTCCTGGTTCCACTACGCATATTTATGGTTCATGCTCCGTCTTTAAATCTCGGGAGAAAAACCACTCAAAGATGTTCTACCCTTTTTTTGGCTAACAATTTAGTTAAAGTTGACGATGGCAGATCGCCGCTGTTTTGACACGTAACTGTACGTGGTCGTTTCCTCCCCCACGAAGCGTGCGGGGCTCAGTGAGCCGCGTCCAGGAGCCGCCCGCGGTAATGATGCTCAATGCCGCCCTCCGCCCTGAGGCGTACTCAAAGCAGAGATCACGGGGACAAAAAATATATATAACCAAGTTTATGAAAAACGTCAACAATTAGTACCCCAATTACCTCAACCGAGAGGAATTAAAACATATATATAACGCAGAAGCATTCACTGTGGCACAATCATCAGTTGCCGTATTATATTTGTCAGACTTGTTTATCTTTACTCGTTTGGGTATTCTTCTAAAACAAAAAGTTGGTAAAAATGAACAAATTTGTTAGCTGTATCACGCAAACATATTTACAGGTGGAATGGCATGTTCATTGATCAATGCTGAAGGGGGAGTCTTATGAAAATATGATATTACCTTGCTTTACTAACGTTAATAGTCAATGTTTGGAGAGCTTTCTGTAGACTTGACACAGGTGGAAGAGGAAAGTAACAGGTGGTTGATATAATATGGGCACTTAGGAGGTGTGTATTGGGGGATGTGCTGCACGGTGATCAGCCATGAAGGAAGCGCTGTGCGTGTCTGTATCTCTGTACAACGGGATATGTCAAATGCATATCAGGGCGTAGGAGAGAGTTTGGGGGGGGATAGTTTATAAGTAAATGTCTGTTTATTCGGGAGAAAAAATGAAGACAAATGAAATTTCTTCTCAGTAATTAATGAATGAAGTCTGTTTGAAAACTTACGTCTTGTTAAATACAAATCTTGTAGTCGGCACACATTGAAACTATTTCCTCCACAAATTTAAGCTTATTTTTAAAACACGTGTTTTTGCATAAACATAATGGTACGTTTTGATTTTTGTCGTGAATAATCTACACTTCACACTACTCGAAAAACTTTTTTCTGGCAATTTATTTTTTTTCTTAGAGTTTTAATTTCCTCGTCTTTTCTAATAGCTATTATTTTGGTATACAGGTTAGATGAATTCTGAAGCATTATTTATGCTGCTGTGTCTGTTTCGGTTTCGATGAAACTGTACGAGCGGTAGTTAGTGTAATTTTGAGAAGCACTTAGTGTGTAGCAATTGTCCGCTGTTATGTTTCGTTACATAAGCTGTCAATAACTGTTCTTGTCAATGTTCATGTAATTCGACGACGATCAACTTGGTAATCAACTATTTAACTGTGCATAAATAAAGCAGTTTGTATCTATAAACCTGCGATGGACTGACACACCTTGTAGAATATTCCCTCCCCTGTTAACCGCAATAACCTTCAGGCTAGCCGCGAGACTGTACTGAACAAGTCGTCACGGAAGATGGATGGATAGATTAGCTTATTACATCGATCATGGTTGGGTCCAAGGAAGCAGTGAATACGTCAGATAATGAACGACAAAACTGACCTCGCTTGAAATCTTAATAGCACTTGTTGTAGACATCAACAGCTAAACCAAAAATCAGATAGAAATCAAAAAGAGGGATGTGAATCTATCAATGTTAATTCAACTCTTTCGATTTCGTGTATTGATTTCAGTGAGCTAGTGCTATTATGTAGATTAACAAAAGGTATCAAATAATACTGTTCATGATTGAGTTTCTGCTCAGCAGACCAAGGGCACCTATCATATATTATGGCGATTATGCATAACACACTACGCAAAAAAGTAAGACATGATCATCTGTCTTAAAACTGTCAGAAGTAGAAAATGAGGTGCATATTTTGACTCAGTAGAGCTAAATTCAAGTGGAATATTGTCTGCCCAAATACTCAAAAAACATACTCCTTAGACAATTTCACACTCTACACAAGATATGACATACGTGTGACAGGCGGCACAGGTGACTGCCTTTTCAGCACACTGCTCACTTTTTTGCTCGCGCCTGAAATAGCCAGGAAGCACGTGGTGCAATTTGTTTTTGCCGTCGCCAAATGCTGTTGGCTCATAAACGGCAAAGCCATCAGCATAGCCATTCGTACGTTTGCATTGAATCGATCACAGATGTTGCAAGAGCTGCATAATTGCGTCCTGTTCAGATCAACCAGTTACAAAGAAAAGGACCAGGACCCTTTTAGACAGATTGAGTGGGTACTGCTAATGCAGGACCTGTTTGAAGACATAAGGAGGGAGGAAGTTAAAATTGATTGAACTGCATCTCCCTCAAGCATAAATGACAGATGATATTCGAGTAAACCTCCATGTGACTGATACTAAAAAAGCTTGAATTTTCTCTTCTGTGGCATAGAAGCTATTTCAATCTGACTGATGTGATAGATTGCTCTGCTAAATGCCTCTCTCAGTCCTTCCATTTGTACAGGCTACGATGCATTTTCTGCCTGGATTTTGCATGCATTTCTGAAGCATGAGGTGCGTCAAGCCTCCCATAACATTATCTGCGAGAGCTGAAAGTAGGATGAAATGACAGAGTTTTCTGTGACCAATCATCCCGCAGTGAAATGAGACAACAGCAATCATCACAGTTGACTAGCATATGACGGTGGACGTGTTTTCCTTTCCCTGTTCATGTACAGTATACTGCACCCTTTAACAAACAATTTTTAATATTTTATGCCCCCCCCCCCAAAAAAAAGCTAGTATCAGACCTGAAATTGTTCATTTCCTTACACGTATGTTAAGTGTTTTATTCACTTTGGATCCTCTCCACACCGGTTTTGACCAGAGTGGAACGTCTTACATCGAGTTTCACTGCAGGCCTTCAGGAGGCTAAGCACATTTCCAAGCCACTCGCCTTAAAGCCGGTGGTCCGGGCAAGCTTATACGGGTGGTCTGTGCTGTTACCGCGTCCGCTCAGTGCCTCGGCCGTGAGACGCGGCCCACCTCCTTAACGACTGTGAAGATGGCAGCCACCGCTGAGCAGATGCCGCGAGGGGTGTCCACCGGGATCTCTGCAGTCTTTATTTATGTCTTATTCCTCATTTAAATTGCCAGTGGAGAAGCAGAAGGTGGTGAATTACAGTATCTTTCCTGTTGATCCTTCATGGTTCATTCCTCATAAATCATGTAGCAATCAATTGGCAGGCTGGGTGTCACTAGAACAACAACACGGGGGAGGGGGGGATGGAGGGGGGGTAGAGGCCCATTAAAAATGGTGATATCAGGGCAGCTAGAAGCATAGAGGAAACAAAATTCCCGACAAGTGGTGATAAGGTCAAGTCCTGGGGTAACTCTGCCTCATGTTCATTAACAATTGCTAATAAAACATAATAAATTGTACATTATGTAGGAGGCTTTGAAGAAGAGAGCTTGCTAGGAAAACTAAATGCTCATCATCATTATCATTAAACTGTCACGATAATCATAACAATCAGCGTAATTATCATGGTCAAAAATCGTTATAATAATGATAACAAAATAAAAGTAAAATATATTTAAACAGAAGAATTTTGGTGTCCATCCAGGACAGGATTCTACTTCTACTTGAAGCTGGTCCAGTGTTTGTGTGTGAGATTAAGGCCTCTAAGTCTTTGTAGGTTGATAGCAAGGTAGGCTGAAGAACCGTACAGCAAACCATTACTACCAATAGACCTCCCCTGCACCATGCACCCCACCCCAGTGTGTCAGGGTCAGCCCCTGCTGTCTCACTCTGTGTCCCTTCCCCATTTGACCAGCAAGCGTTGCTGCTCATCCCGTCCTTCATGTGAGTCTTTGTTCTCCCTCTATTCTCTGTTGGTCTCATGGCTCAACACATTGAGCAGCCAGTTGTCTGTGTTCCCTTCTGTCCTGCGTTTGAATCCCACCTCCTCTGTTTCTGTATTTTGCTCCATAGTGTTTCAGTTCAATTTCTCTAGTTCTTATGTCTGATTTTGTAGTGGGTTTTTAATTTTGTTCCTTGTGCCGGTGCTTGTGTCTTAACCTGTTGTAATTCCTCAGTGTTGGTTTCTATTTTCCTGTTTCCTTGTTTAGTTTATTAGTTTCACCTGTGCCCTGTTTTCCTGCTCTGTCAATTAGTCTCACCTGTCCTGTGTTAGTCTTATTACCCAGTTTTGGTTTCTGTATTTAGGTCCCTGCTTCTGTTCTGTTCCTTAGTGGTTCAATGATTGTTTGTGATAGTTGGATGTCTGTTAGGTTTTGAATATCATGTTTGTAGTCTGCCTGCCTTGACCCCATTCGTAAATTCAGTCTTTGTTAATCCCCTTTAGTTTTTGACCCCCTCGTAGTCTTTTGATTTTGTTGTGTTGATTAGTGTTTTCTGTTTTGTTTAATAAACCCCGTTTTGTGTTTCTGGAGCTGCCAGTGGGTCGTCCACCGTTAATGCCTCGTTCCCGCACTCGAGCGCCCGGATCCCTGACACAGTGCTGTAATACATCGAGATTTGTAGTGTGTGCAGACCATTCAAGAAAACCCCATGATTACCTGGGGTTGACCAGGTTGTGACAACATCACTATCAAAATCTATTAACAGTGGTAAGAGGTATCAATTTATTCTATACAACTGAGATATTTAGTTTCATTAAGGCAGAAAATAAATTCTCTGAACTTGGACTAATTTTCTGTTCTGTTTTGCTGTAACTGTTTCTTTTCATCAGTTTCATGGAAAGCAATTTGATGGTTCATTCTTTAATACATGCATTAATTAATGAACGGTAGGAGGTGGAAAAACCAAGGTACCTCATCTTTATGATACACACGTGCTACTAAGGAATTCATTAATACCAGGCAGTTTATAGGAATATTTAATAAAGAGGGAAATGAAATCTCATTAACTAAGAGGTCTGCTGGAACAAAAGGGTATCTACACGGATCCCAACGGGCCAAGACAGGGAAAATCTGTTTAAACAGATAAAACATAATGGAGCTGGATTTCTTTTTTGCTTGGTTAATGCCAATCTATAATGTCTCAAGGCAAAAAATATTGTCAAGGAAATGTTCATTAAGCTGAAAAGTTGCGGAAGTCATTGATGTTTAGTGCCTGGTGTCATGACCATACTCAAGAAATTCGTTTTTTTTTTTTTTTTGCTCCAAAATCTGACAAGACGCAGACACAGAATGACTAGACCATCCCGCCTACGCTGCCGGGCTTTCTGCCAGATGTTTTCCGAGTCCTGGGGGCAAAACACCGCAGGAAACAGGTAACCACTGCGCTGCAAAGTGGACTTAGGTGCAGATGACTGGAGACTAGACAAAATACGGAAAGGAGGAGAACTATGCTAGAAGACAAGATGAAACAAAAGGGTTACGAGATCAAAAACAAACAGATGAAACAAGATGCCCACAGATAAAAATATGACACAAGTGGAGCAACAAAAGTGACTCGAGCAAAGCTCTCAGCCTGGCACTTTCAGTCTTAATTAAGGAACTACAGAGCGTGCCCATCATCTGTAGACAACAGGGGTACAACATACTGTGTACAGTTTACAAGACTCTAGGACAGTGTTTCCTAATGTGGTCCTCACGTAGGAGCAAAAATGTGGACTGTCTGAGCTGGGAGGGAGTAAAACATGAACCGGTTGGTGTTCCCTGAGGACCGGGTTGGGAAACGTTGCTCTAAGGTGACCAGATAATCCATCTCAAGGAGGACACTTTGCACTACTTTAGGTCTTACAAAGCAGGCTGTTAAATTGAAAGGTTTCTGCGCTTGGCTAAATACTTCACAGCATGGGCGTTGTTCGGTTCCATCCCTCGGGATATAATCCCTCGTATTTTAAGGCCAGCCCTGAGTATTATACTCCGATCTTCCTTCAAAAAAAAAAAAAGTCAAGCGCCAGGTAAACTTGACTTCGCTAATCTTTTCAATAGGTAGCAACTCCCCTTGTTCAGAATTCTTCGCGTGCTTTGCCTGGTTTTTACATTGATATTAGTGACACATGTATGATTGGAGTAGACTGGCCAATCAGCACACAGCAAGAACTCAGCTGCTTTTATATGAAACGGTAATTTAGAAATCCTGTCTCAGCTCAAAGTGTCCTCCCTGACATGGATTATCTGGTCACCCTAAATTCCTCACAACAACTCGTTAAAATGTCTTCTGCTAAGTAAACTATGAAGACAGTCATTGTTATTACAGACTAAGTTTGATCCTCCCAGAAAGCAATCACACAATCCGCCCTTCCCCGTCTGTCCTTTACAGACAATGACACTCCCACCACCGCGAGTTTACGCTCCAGATGAACTCGTTCGAGCAACGAGTCCTACCAGCGGTAATGAATAAATGCACCAGGTCAATGACGCACCAGTAACAAGAAGACAGAATCACCACCGCTTAACCATCTTACCAACCCATCTTTCATATCCATATAATACAGGGTCACTGTGAGCCTGGAGCTTTTTCCAAATATATAAATAAAGATTAAAAAAGCAAAAACAAACAAAAAAAAACATCCATGTTCATGATGATGGTAAAAACCTGAATGTGATGCCGCTACAGGCTTCATACTCAAAACGTAATACTTACAAAATGTATGCTTAATCAAAACACGTACGAACATAATAAAAATAATAATGAATGTAGTTTTAGTTTAGTTTCGCAGTATCTAACGCAGTATTTCTTCGCCACCTAGTGGAGGCCTATGAAACGGCTCCGTCGACATATTTAATTTAATTTGAATTTCGCGCTGCCGGGAGCGCGCTTCGCTGAAGAAATCCTACTCATATGGCATGTTTAAACGAACAGGGCCTATCCCTCAAATTTGAATCTGCATCCTCACATCCCATATTTGGACATAAACATACAATAAAAGTATAGTTTCGTCTATGACTGGCATCTTGTCCAGGGTTTCCACTGATACATAGTCCATGTTTCCTAGGCTCACTGTGGCTCTGTACTGCATAATCAATCTTAGGATGGAGGTAGTTAAGAGAGTTCTTAAGACAAATGAGAGCAGAAAATGGAGACGCCCACTGTGGGAGGGATGACAGAGTGCTGCCAGTTATTGGTTTATTCCACTTCCCATTGGTTACCCCATTGATTAAACCTGGCATCACATGAAAATACCACTCACTGTGAATTTTATGGTCTCATTTCTCCAATTTATACTTGCTAGCCCAAGATATTCACTTTATGAAAAAATAATGTAGCATATTTAATTATACCACCTCGAGCCTGTGAATATTAATGTACAGCCATCCAGTTCTTAAGTTTTTAAAATTCACCATAAAATTTATTTTATTCATGTGCTGCAGGGTATCAAGCCAGCAGGCAAGTTAAGCGCTTAAATCTATTATCACAGAAGAAAGGAAAGGCATTTCTGGCCTGAGGTCAAGATTTTTAAATTTTCCTAATGAAAACGACCCATTATTTTTATAGAGCATCTATTTAACTTATAGTCATGATGTTTGTTCTTTGCCAAAGAGCGAACTGACACACTATCATGAAATATGGTTCCTTACCATTGGAATGTATCCAAGTATAGTGTTAAATTTGGTCTTCATTTGAATTAATGCTTAGTCAGTGTGTTTCAGACAAAGCTGGTGTCTCTAATTCTTCACAATGATACTGGTTTAAGTTTCCGTTTTTTACGTTTCATTAGTAAGACAAATGATGTCATTATAGTAACAGAGTGGCATCATCTTGTACTGTTGTTTGTCATCACATAAATGCCAACGCGTTTGACAGGAGCACTACATAATCTGGAGATACAAATCTATGGGGTAGGAACTACAAAACTTGAATATACCAAATAAGCAATGAATCTGGCAGTTACATTTCATTACGCCTCTTGTTTTTTTTAAAATGTCAGGATTTTGCATTACAGTTTTGCTGCCAGTGTACGGTTAATGTACTTGGGCCAAAACTAACACAGGTAGGGAAGAATTTTATATAATCACAAAATGAACACCTGAAATTTCAGTGAAAGACAAAATGTCCATTGATTCACATACTAGGGGTGACATGGTGGTGCAGTGGTTAGCACTGTTGCTTCATACCTCTCGCACCCGGGTTCGAGTCTGGGCTACGTGTGTGGAGTTTGCATGTACTCCCTCCCCCCAAAGACATGCTGAGGCTAATTGGAGTTAATAAATTTCCCATAGGTGTGAATGGATGTTAACAGTGTGTGAGCATGCAATGGGCTGGCCAGGGTTGTTCCAAACCCCTCCATGATAAAGCAGGTTGGAAAATGAATGAATGAATGAATGAATGAATGAATGAATGATTCGAGTACCAGAATAAATTGGCAACATAACGTTAAAAATAACTTCAAAAGATTCTACTCAATGACAACTCTCTTTAAATAAAAATGTGTTCTAATTTTAATGTCTAGGAGTTCTATACTTATTTACATTAAAATCTTAATCATCTTAAACATTTCTTCAATTTTATATAAAATAATGACTGATGTGGAGGGATTCCAGTCTGTCACAGGACATACAGTCTAGCAGAATCTAGAGACAAGCACATATTCATGTTGTCCAA